>JANHFO010010241.1:119606-132918 GCA_032468095.1 Pareas carinatus | reverse complement strand
AGTCCCTCAGGCACAATGGCCCAGACGCAAGCCACAAACGGCAGCGTCCAGAGCCGCCCCCCCAGGATCCTCGGGCGTACCAGCATTGGCCCCCCGGCCCTGAAATTCGGCCGGTAGCCCCTGGTGAGCCTCCCTCAAACGGTGGGCTCCCCAATCAGGGGTCGCCCGGCCCCTAAGGGCCCCCAAGGGAGCGGGTTTCAGGCATGGGAGGCAAAGTTAGCTCTCCTACGTCCTGTTGCCTCTAGGACCGGAAGTCGGATCGAAATGTAATTTCTTAAGTCCACCATGACTTGCTCAGAAGCTAAATGTTTTTATTTACCATCATAAAATATCTTTGAAGCAAGAGGTTATTTTTTCTGTTTTAGTCTGTTGTTTCTTGTTCCTTACTCTGAGATTGGTCTGATAGTGCATTTGACTTTTTATACTTAAGAAGCTTCTTAAAGATGTGGGGGCAGGGATGTTTCTCCTGTGTTAGTGCTCCCCCCTCCTTATCTCATTTACTAATTGATTTTAATGCTTAAGAAAAAAGTCCATATAATTGATTGTCTGTAATGGAGTTAGGTTCATGTATGAGTCTATCCTTACAGCAGTGTGGTATTGTTAGAGCATCATGTTGGTGTAGATCTATGTCAATATTGCTGCCTCTTTATTTATTTATTTATTGGATTTATATACTGCCCTTCTCCCGAAGGACTCAGGGCGGTGTACAGATAATATGAAATGAGGGAATATAATAAAAAAAACTCAATTTGATCCAAACTAAAATTTACAATCTTCTTAAAACAATATGGGGGCTGGGGCTGGGGGAGGAGGGGGTTGGCCGCGTGCCATCTCTTGGGGCCCCAAGACCTGTCATCAAGATAGGCTCATGGTGTTGAATGGACCAAACCTGTGGGAGGAAAGGGGAGATAAGGCTAATGATCCGGGGTGTTTTAGATGATACGTTCAAGGGGGAAAGTCAGCAAGCAGATCTTTAATTGCTGAGAATCATGTTGGTACGAAGTTGACAATTGATCCATTTTTCCTCTTTACTTACTTGTCAGGCTTTTATCGTGCAACTAGACTGCTTTATTTCCTGAATTTAATCAAAGGAAGGGTCTAGATTCCTTTCTTCTGTATTTTTGTAACCGTGTACATTTTCTTAGAAGTCTTATTATTTGCCTATTGAAACTTAGTAAAAGAGGTAAAGATGGAATAGATCCACAGAGGTTCTTGAGCAATAGTGGGAAGAGCTCTCCATCTGGTGGTAGTCATTGTCTAAGGTTGCTTTTCTTCATTTTCATTCTACACCATCTTCCTGAAGTTCAGCTATTTCAGCAAAACCACAGTGAAGTCTTGTTTCCTTCAGACCTGGAAATGGATTCCAGCACAGTTAATACTAAAATTCTGTTTTTAATTTAGATCCTGTTTTTTTCTATCTTTGTGCTGCTTTCAACATGAATTATATTCAGAATGAGTACATATTATATTAAGGTTTGAGGGAACTGTGAATAAAATTTATCCAATAAAAATGGGATATGTTCAGCACATGTTAGCGATGGCCTGTGAATATTATATTGCTTATAATTAAGATGCTTTGGAAAGAGAGAATATTTTCAAAGCAACTTAGTTGCAAACCAGAATAGAACATCATCATAAACTGATGAAGAATGAAGATTAAGATTTGCTCATATTTTAAAAAAGCAAATAGTATTTGTTGATGTTCTTTTCATAAGCATATTACTATAAATAGTCATAGAAGGAAGGATTCATCTCTCCCTGAGATATATGGTGACAAATGTAATTACAGTAGTAAAGAGTACTTAACTAAATAATGAGATTATGGGAAATGTCTAAATAAGCTTTTTTTATGGATTGTTTACCATAACGTGAAGCAGGATTCTAGACTTCTCAAGAATATAATACAGCTTTTGAGCTGAAATAAGCTACAATTTCTAGTTTATACCTTAAACTAGCAAATTACAGAATATTCATGGTTTCTTTAGTCATTCCTGCTGGCAGCAATTTAGCAAAGTAATATTGATGTGCTACTCATTCTGAACAGGTCACAGGTCTTGGTATTTCTAGCAAATGTGGACTACGTGTCATGTGAGCCTCCAACTACATCTTCTAGAAATTGCTAATCTGGTCCTGCTTTAGGCTTGAAAAACTGCTGGGTAACTTTGACTAGTCACTCTAAACTCAAATCACCTTACAGGGGGTATGATAGAATCTCAAGTTCTCTAGAACTCGATCCATGCAGTATTACAGAAAAAAAATATGGCAGCTGATTTTGTAATTATTAAATTAATAGTCTTCAAGATTTTGTTTGGTTTCACCCTTATTAGCCCTTGGTTTGTTTGTTTCCAAGGACCAAGAAAGTTGCTAGTCAGTAGGTACATACTTTTGTTGTTGATGTTACTTGATCAGCACAACTAGAGCAAGTGAGCCAACCACAATAATTACATCTTTTGCACAATCTGCTGATGGCAATTAAAAACATGCAAGCCTTTGTTGAAAGAATCAGGTCAACATTCTACGATTTAATAGATTGGTTTATATTGAAGATGAAGGCATGGTAATTACCAGTCATTATTTTAGAAACATATATGAAAAATGCATTATTGAAATCTCTACCCAGTTGATCCTGATACTGTGTGTGCCCCAGGAATTTCTTTTAGATCTGCTCATGCTTGAAGAGACCATCACTCACAGATCAAATAGTTTTGCTTATCTAGTAACATCTAGTAACATCATGCTTCTTCCATTTTCTGGTCTTGTTTATTTGTAACTGCTTAGACACGGAGGGAAAAAAAGTAACAACACAAAACTTGTGTTTATATTTTATAAAAACAAGCTATAATTCCTTTTTTGCTCACCACAACTGATACCATCTCATGTCCAAAAAGATTTTGCTGACAGCAGATAAATTTGCATCGGCAGATTCAGTAAACTTTTATTAATCAACTGCTTGTTACATGAATATCATTAAACTTAGTTACATTAATGTTAATCACCAACTCAGTTATGCAAATATTACACAGATATATCATCTAGAATACATTTGAAGGTATCATGAATGTAGAGCTCACTTATTGGGCAAAACCTTTTTGGCAGGTAAAAAAGGAATGAAAACATAGATTGGTTTAGGCATTACAGAAAGCCATTGTTTATTTGTAACCACTAAATAAATCTGACTCAGTTAATAAATACTGATTTGTTTGGAGTCTGTGAAATCATAGATTGACTTGACTTGGGAGATGTACATTTATTGAAGCATATACACCTTACTTTTATGTCTCAAAAGGGAATGAATGGTTTACAATAGAATCCCTGCCCTCAAGCATGCACACCACAAAGACCTAACCTCATAGATGACCCTGACAGAAATATACAAGAACCAATTATCTATCTATCTATCTATATCTTGCCTTTATTATTTTTATAAATAATTCAAGTTGGTGGGCATACTTAGTACTCGTTTCTCCCCCTTTTCCCAACTACAACTCTGTGCGCTTAGGACTGAGAGAGAGTAAGTGGCCCAAGGTCACCCAGTAGACTTTTATGCCTAAAGCAGGACTACAACTCACCATCTCCTGGTTTCTAGGACAGCACCTTCCCTAATACACCAAACTCCCATTAGGCAAACAGGGCTGACATTCTTGAAGTCATGGGAATCAGGAAATCCTCAGAAATGGCTCAGACAGATGCCCCTGTGATTCATTGGGTTATATTCTTGTAAGGTTATGTTATTAAACCCAATCCCATTCAAGTGTCCTCTTAACCTTTGTGTGGAGTGGATTGCCTGGTCTAAGTCTACTTGGCAGGAGTGAAAAAGACGGAAGAAAAATAGGAAAAATACATGGGCACTAGTTATGATGGAATACCCCAATTCCCAGTGAATTGAGTTATACTACTCTTCCTTACAGGATAGCTGAATCTGATGGGCTTGGTAAAAACAGAAGAAAGGGAATTCTTCAACCTTTGCTGCTGCTTCTCTTCCTTGTAGGACATTTGGTCCTGTAAGTAAATTAAGATCTGTCTTGTGACTTGTATGTACTTATGCTTATATGTGCATGACAAGATGAATGTTCTTTATGATTATAAATGTATCCTATACTTATATGTACATGACAAGATGAATATACTTTTTGATTATGAATGTCTCTTATGATTGCAACCAGTTTGTTTATTGTATGTAGGTAGGTATAGTGTATGTACACTGACAAATTCCAGACACACTTGGCCCGTAAATTCTGATTCTGACCCATTTCCCCTGTTTTTTTTTACCATTTCTTTCTATTCTCATCTCATTTAAACCTCTACCAATAATGCCTGTGTTAATTAGTATCCAGCTATCTCCAAGCTGGGAAAATACAGTAGGTGCTGACAGCTGGTGCTTAATGGAGCTGTGGAGGCAGCCGGCAGGGTGACAAATTGTAGGTGAAGCCAGGCAAATGGCGGGGGGTGGCAGATATTTTCAGTTTTAATATCTATTCTTCTCTCTTGCAAAGCTGGAAAGATACTTAACCCATGTATTTTAATAACTTTGTTTTCTAATTAAACATAAACATCTCCACATAAACATTAGAACCTGCCAGCTAACTTGCATGTTCGCTTTTTATATAGGAAGATGGCTTCTTGTTTCTTTTGTCTGGCCAACAGGTTAATTTTCATATGTTACATTTATTTCTTACCCAGTCATTATCCTAGGGCAGTGATGTCTAACTTTTTAGGCACCGAGTGCCCGGATGAGTTGCCACTAATGAGTTGCAGTTGCATGCTCAGCTCTGGGGTGATGCTGGGACGACTTGATTCGCGTGCCAACAGAGAGGACTCTGTATGCCCGCTGTGGCATGCGTGCCATAGGTTTGCCATCACTGTCCTAGTGTCAACGGAACTGATGCACCATATCTCCCACTCTTTTCAGCCTGCTGTCTCCAAAGCTTCTCAACGGGCCGGCTTGTAACTCAGGCCTGCCTAAATGCTAAGCTTCCTCTCATTAGCCATTTGTCCTTGTTCATAGTTGGTAGGAGTAAAAGCCCACAGAATCCCTAGTGCAGGCAGACTTCATTTAAATGAGTGCCCCATTGAGTGACAGTGACAAAAAAGTAACTTTGCAACCAGACCTCACATTTAAGAACCTTTGCAGGTCTGTAAAGAAAGGAAATCTGAAGTGAGTGCTTTGCTTAATGCCTTGAGTTGCTAGTCCCAGCTGTAGTCACTAAACAGGGGACTACTCCATCATCCTTGCCTGTAACTCATGCTTAAGGAGGTAGTAGGAAGCAAAACGATTTAGCAATTTAATCATTTGTTTCCTTGAATCTGGGACTGCCCCACTCACAGCAGCCAGTGAGCAGCGCAAGAAAGTCCAGTTGAGCACAAAACAGCCCTTGCACCCTGAGTGAAAACAGCAGCTGCTCAAACTGTCTGTGCGTGGAAGGTGGGGTCTGATTTGAGGGCTCTTTTTTTCTAGGCTGTGTGTTTTGATTCCCTTCTGTATTTTTATATAGAATGTATTTTTATATAATGTATTTTTATATAATGGTCCTTCCTGGCTTGGAACAATTGCAAAAGATTAGAAAGTCAGAAGGGGGGAGTCAGGGAAACCTAATTAGAGCCATAAGATTAAGTTTTTCAAAGGTATACAAGATATAATTACTGTAATACTATTTTTTTTGTGTGTGTGTGAGGGAAGCAAGCATTTTGGGACATTGTCTCCTGACTCATTTTTTCCCTTCAAAAATTTCAACTAAACATATATAAAATAAAAACGAACAACTTATTACATATGAAAGAAGGAACCCCACCACAACAAATAAAGACATAGAAAAAACTTTTTATACAAATATATTTCAAGTTCACCTAATTTAATACATCTTTGAAAGGGTATTGTTCATGAACCCTGTCCTTTTTTTCTTCCCAAAGGAAGAGATAATATAGCATTTACTGATTGATGAAATTTATAATTTTCTTTTTAAAAAATGCTAGATTGTCTCTAATATTCTTTATATTTTGAGTATAGTTTCCCCCTATCTCCTAAGGATTTAACTCTTTAGTGTTTCTATTCCGGTTTCTCTTCAGATTGTATAAATCTTTTGTTCTCCTGACTTTTATATACCTCTTCTGAATTAGTGTAAGCAAGCATCTGAATTCTTTGAAACGTGATTTTAACTCTGCTTAGAGTTTGTTTCTGTCCTAATAACCACACTTTCTGAATTTGAATATGCATGGTGTTTTAAGACATCTAGGACAATTTTTAGTCATCATGCACCAAGAAATAGTGTGGAAGGTCATGTATGTTTCTATCTTTTATACATTTTTTGAATTAAGGATTTTGATTACAATAGTTAAAAAAGACTAATGCAAACTAAACTTAAAGCAAAAAAGAATAGCAAGAAAGAATAAAAAGTGCAAAAGAAAAAAATGTGATTAAGGAAAAGTAAAACTATAAAAAGAAGTGACTTTCAATCCTCATTAAAACAAATATTGATAAATTTAATAACTCTTCACCTCACATAAAGTTACAGTTGAATATCTATCTCCTACAGATAATCCTTGACTTACATCTATTCATTTAGTGTCTTCTCAAAGCTACCACGGTGTTAAACAGATAGGGTTCTGAGTTTTTATTCCTTTTATCTCAGACCCCAATTCTCCCATGTCCTATCATTCTACTTCTATCATTCTACTTTTTTATTACTGTTTAAGTGAAAGAGGTAGGGGAGATAGTAAAGATGATTTTCAGTCTGCACTTGTAAATGTGAGTTAATTTATTCTAGATATACAAATGAAAGCACTTGTTTTGACTATCATACACCTTCAAATATAAGAGTTATATTCTGTCTGAAGCTGACAGTCATTCTGAAATTCTATGGTGGGAAATTGTTTCTCCATTTTTAAATCACACAGGTTCCTTTGAGAGTTGACAAATATTGCTGTTCCATGTTATTGTTAAAATATGTTCTTAGCCTATATAATTTTAGATAAATACAGCCTTGCAGTGAGTGACTAACTTAGAGAACAGAAGATTGGATTTTGCTTCAAAACAGACATCAGACTAGGGTGGAGAACACAATGCTTGAGTTTCTAAGTGGGCATCTCGTGGTGGATTTCCTTTGTGAAAGATTAAGGAACTAATTGTAGGTTTGCAACTTGATAAGTGCGATTGCATTTCATATGGTATTTCTGATTCCTCCTCTTACACGGATAGTTTTTTCCCTTAGCCTTAAAGACAACCATGATATACTTACATACCATTTTAAACTATTAAAAATTCAGGATTTGGGTCTATGATAACAGATAATATAGTGGTTTTATCTTTTCTAAAACAAGGTAGCAGGCAAAGATTTCTGCCTAATAATGTCATAAGGAAACATAGATGCTTTTGGCTTAAATGTGAGAGTTCTCTTTCCCCAGTTAGAATCTCTGTATAAGATTGTGTCAGGGTTTACTGCAAATGAGATAACTAAACTAAAAAAAATTATTCTTCAGCTGCCTCTTCATCATATTTTAAGATGTCTTTCAAAGGAATTTTCTGACAAAACTGAATGCTAAAACAGCTCTGCAAGGAATGCTTTGTAATTGGTACATTTTTCTATTTCATTACAGACACCTGTGGTATTTTTTTAATCTGGGTTTTGCTGCACTATACTGAAATGGTATGAAAAGAAGATCGGCTTGGAAAGCCTCATCAATTCCTTGACTCTGCATAGCCCTCCAATTATAGCATCCCAGAGATAATGCCATCCTTGCCTAATGAGGGAGGTAAGCTACATTATTGCAGAAACCTTATACTTTGGGTTTAACAAATACCATGTTTACCCGAAAATAAGACATCCTCCAAGAATAAGACCTACTTACATTTTTGCCTCTCGCTGGAATATAAAGCATCCCCTGAAAATAAGTAAGGGATGCCTTATATTCGGGAAAATACGGTAGATCGCCCACCCGCACCCCCAAATAACACCCGACTCCACCCTCCCTGTTACCCCGGGCGCTCCTTACTTCCTGCAGAATAATTTCATACAGGAGAGGCAGCGAGGCACATGTGGCTTGTCTGCCTCCAGGGCTCAGAATTCTCTTGCGCGGCTACCGGAAGCTCTTCTAAAGCGCCTCTCAGCTCGCTGAAAATGCATGAATTCAGAGCCCTGGAGTTTTCAGCCCAGCTGATCTCTCTGTAGCCCTCTGAATCAGGTAAGGAGTACCTGGGGATAGCAAGGAGGGTGGAGCCAAGTGTTATTCGAGGGCGAGGGTGGGAGATCTATCGTGTTTCCCCGAAAGTAAGGCATCCCCCGGAAATAAGACCTAGCCCATCTTTGGAGGCAAAAATTAATATAAGACAGTGTCTTATTTTCGGGGAAACACGGTAACGTCTGGGCTGTTCAGATATTATGTATTCTATTCAGTCCTGGCAATACTACATGCATTATTAGATGGTAGACCTCCAGGTATAATCCCGTTATCAACTGTGCTGCTTCTCTGTATTTTATTTAAAAAAACACAGGGAATAGGGGGTTACAGGAGAGGCTTTTAAGTACTTATCAAGCTGTTTCCATATTGAGTCCATGCAGTGTTGGTATTCTCTATATAACAACTGCTTTGGATACAAAGAAATGTAATCATAGAACCTGACTGGTTGAGTAAAACAACTGCATCTGGTTGCAGGCTCATTTAGCTGCAGCTGAAATCCAAGAAACAGGTGATGTTTTAATGAGTTGCAAGCAAGAGTTGCTTTTGTACTCGTCATTTTAAAATATCACTCTTATATGTTTGTATGTTTACACTGCAGAAGGACCATGTGGTTTTGTTAGAATTGAGAAGATTGTAAATTACTTCAGTGTGTAATACATTGTCATTTTAAACTGAAGTTTTATAATGGGTATTTCAAAGGTTTTGTAACTGCTTGTTTAGCTTTGCTATATTTTTAAAATCAGGTGGTAAAATGATTTTCTGTGTATTCTCAATTTGCTGGAAAAGAGAGTATGATGATGACTTACTATATTCCTTTTTGTTTAACAGATAACCAAGGAACCACTTCTTTGACCTCAGGTCTATCTTTCCAAAACTCAATAAGAAGAAAAGTCAGAGAGAAGAAAAAACATGCGACCATTACTGCAAATATTGCTTGCACAAAATATGAAATTGGTATCAAGTTACATATTATACTTAATTTACATTTGATCCTATGGTAAAATAAAGAAAAGTGGATGGAGGAAAAAAGCTTTTTTTTGCAAAGCCAAAAAAGCTTTACACATTAAAATATTACATATAATATATTACATATATATCATTAATATATTTTTCCCTTCTTCTTTGAGAAAGGTCAGAGTTGCTTGCTTTGGCTTTCATTCAGACTGTGATCACTTGTATGCCTCCATTACCATACAGTGATACATACAGAAATTTTAACAATAGTTTAATGTCTTTCATCTTAAAAGTTAAGACTGACGTTTCAATCCCATCATAAGTTACTATGAGTGGTAACTACTTAAAAAAATCATGTTCTGTGGAGTTCTTGGTGCTTTCTTGCAGCTTGGCTGTTTGCTTGAAGATGTTTCATTACCTCACAAGGCAATATCATCAGTGCAAGTGAGTGTGAGGTTTATATATAGTAGCATGCTCTTCCAATGTCAGTGGAGGTGTGGTCTCTTCCTTGGTAGTTCCTTGATTAAGCTATTGCTTTCAGTAACCACAGTTGGATAATGAAATGTTTGCAAGCAAACAACTAAGCACAAAGAACACCAAGGACTCCACAGTTGAACCCTGAGCTATATGTATTCTATTTTGTTAAAATCCTATTCTTCTGTTAGAAAGTTGCGTATTTATTGGAATGTACTTTTTGTCTCAGTAAATTGCTCTAGCAGCTAACCCTAAAGGTGCTTTTCATCTCCATAGACTTCTAGCAGCCAATATTTTTCAGTACTATAATGCTCAACATGATCATTCAATTTCACATTAATTACAAAAGGGAGCACATTGTTATTAAACTGGACATTTCAGTTAGGGAAAATGTGTTTTTAATTAGGAGTATTATGACGTGTTGTTATAATCTGTTCAGTCAATACCATCTTCTTGCTATAATTATTATTTAGAGTCAAAGTATTATTATGAGATACTTCATTATTTAGAAGATTTTTATGCAAAATGTGACAGGATTCCCTAGTTTTCTTTGAATATTATCTCCTATTCTTTCAACATCTTACTTTGGCTTGTCTGTAGTTGTGATCACTTAGATTTTTGTCTGATTTTTCAGTTGATTGAAATGAAGAAAAGCACAAATATTGCCTGATTTGTTTCAGTGTTGTAACTTTGAACACAGTTGCTAAACAAGCGGGTTTATGTTGAGAATTACCTGTACTGTATTCATATTGTGAACTGAATAATGTGAGGTAATTTTAATAATCATGCTGTGTGCTAATATTATCTGCTGCATATCCAAATCTGGGAAAATAAAGGCTGGCGCTCTGGATATTGAGAAATCGAATTGTTTATGTTGACTTTCATGTATCTATTTCTTCTTGTAGTTCGGATAGCAATCGAAGAAATGGGTTTCGCGAAGACTCGTGATGATGATGAGACCGCAAACCTTATCTGGAACGACTGTGCTGTGCAGCAGGAAAAAATTGCAGATCTCCAGAACTACCAGGTGAAAATCAGGAAGTGCTGAGGTATTGATTAAAGCAGTAAACTGTTATATATGCCCAGGATTTCTCTTAGTAATTCAGGTCAATTAAACCTGGCTCAAAATTGGGAACAAAATTTTTTCAACAGATACACTATTTATTGGTCACAAAGCTCTCTCTCTCTCTTTTTTTTTTTTTACAAAAAACCATTCAAATAGTTGCTAAATGAGAAAGTTAGTTAGCGAGCATTATCTGTACATATTTCTGCTCAATACACTAGTTACTAAATGTCAAAAACTACAGCATATATTTAATAATATTGTCTTGCACTTACAGTTACTGACAGATCTTCAGGTTTACCATGTATTAGCTCTGTATCAGAAATTCTTTTCTAATACGCGTATTCTCCTTTTTTCTACCAGAGAATCAATCATTTTCCTGGAATGGGGGAAATCTGTAGGAAGGACTTCTTGGCACGAAACATGACCAAGTAATTTGCTTTGTTTTTCTTTTTTAATAATGCAGAACTGTTGGTTACAATGCAGGTTAAGAAGTTTAAATAATATCAACTGGTTGTTTTTTACTGAATATTCAAGTAGTCATTAGTGGTTTCTGAATGTCACCCAGTTCCTAACGATGATCCAAATGTCCCAGTTCTCTATCAGTCTTTGGTGGTTCTTACAAAGAGCCATGAAGAATGAATTCTATCAATATCTACTCATCAGGGCAGCTGCATGCCCAGCATCTGCTGCAATAAGTAGTATTTGACAGAGTGCAGGGGAACTGCGCAAGAAAATTGGATGTTTTATGCCTTAAACTTCTTGAAAGCTTCCAGTTAGCCTATATGGGAAACTAGATGGCTTTGGGGGCTGATCCAGGAAAAAAATCATTTTTTAATCAATTGGATTATGTTTTCATTGAGTTCGTACAGAAGCAACATAAAAATGTATTTCAAATGGAAAAAAACGTTTTATGTGTAAGGAATTCTTCAGCTATGTCTATCTTGTAAATATACAATGCATATTTATATATATTTAATTTTAATACTTAATTTGATTTTTACTTTATGCTGAGAGAGTCACTAGACAACACTCAACAGTTAAGTTTGCAAGCATAAAAAGAGTTATCCTGAGATAATGCTTTGTTTTTTTCTCTCATCCCTATTGTATTTGTGACATTATTAGCAAGGTAGCAGGAAGGTATAATTAGAAGTGCAGAAAGCTGCTTTATACAGATCTGAGCTACAATCGTGGTGTGTATGCATGTTTGTGCATATATGTTTGTGCATGTGATAAAACTCTTCTCAAATTTTGTTTTTTTTAAAAAAATAGTAATAATAAATAGATGAGAACTAGTAGTGGTTAACACATTTATTTGAAAAATTACTTTAAAAGCAAAGTCAAATTGAAAATCAGCAATTTTTTGCTAGCCAGTTTGATCTAGTAGTTAAGGCACTAGGCTAGAAACTACCTTCTGGGCCTATCTTAGACATGAAAGCTGGCCTGGTGACTTTGAGTCAATTACTTTTTCTCAGTCTAACTCACCTCACAAGGAAAATAGAGAGAAAAATAGGAGGAGAAAGGAGTATTAGTTATGTTTGCTGCCTTCAGCTATTTATAATAAACAATAACAGTGGGATAAAAATAAAATAAATACTTTTCAGTGGTGTGATCTTGGGAGCTGTGGCCAAGGAACCAGAAATGGGTTGAGTAGTCATACAATCCATTAGCAATAGCACTTAGACGTATATACTGCTTCATAGTGCTTTACAGCCCTCACTAAGCAGTTTACAGAGTCAGCATATTGTCCTCAACAATTTGGGTCCTCATTTTACTGACCTCGGAAGGATGAGTCAACCTTGAGCTGGTGAAGATCGAACTTCTGTCAGTTGGCAGAATTAGCCACAATACTGCATTCTAATCACTGCATTGCCATAGCTCTCAAACCATTGCCTGGGAGTTGCTCTTCTTTGCCCTAAAACATATAGTATAATCACAGGGAAGCATTCATATCGATACTTTCAGTGCTCAGCAAGCAAAAATAAAAAAGGTTCTGACATTAACCACTTTAGCTGTCATTTCAAAAAGAGCTTGAACAAATTAATTGAGCATTACTAATGCCTTAAACCTTGGGAAGACAAGTCTGCACGGATACTTCTTTGTTTGCTACTTGAATTGTCCGTTTTCCAGTTTCTTGAAAGAATGGAAGGGGCTCTGTAGAATGGGTTTCTTTTCTTTTTTTCTTCCTTCCAATGATTAGGCTAGTTTTACAGGTAATGGGATTCCCACCCCCCCAATTTTTTTTTCTAAATAGAGAACAGATTCAGTTGTGTGAAGGAGGCCTTCCCATAACAGTTTCCCCATAGAAAACTAGCTCACTCTTCTCCAAAATAGCACCCTTCAAATTTGTTTATATATCTCTGATCATTCTCAGCTGGTATCTGAAGAAGTGATCCTAGAAGATATAATTCTACATATCCCAGAGGGCATCAGATTAGGGAAGACCTAGTTTTGACTTTCAAACAAGGCATGTTCTTCATCATTTTTTGACCAGTAAGAAGATTCTCGGAATCATGGCCGCGGAGGAGGAAGCTGTGTGAGCCTCGGGCGGTGAGGCTCGAGCTGCTGGGGAAAAAATTCGGGGGCATGCGCCGGTAAATCCGGCCCCAGTCCTCAGCCCCAGCCAGAGGAGATTCCCCCCTACCTTTT
>JANHFO010010241.1:95733-107241 GCA_032468095.1 Pareas carinatus | reverse complement strand
TTCTACCACCACTGATTTCATGTAATCTCCTGAAAGCACTTAAAACAAGCTGATTTGGCTGTTGGTACTCACCTGAGCTTTGGGGGTTCCCTTTGCCGCTGAACAGCTGATTGGCTGTCCTCATTTATGTAGCTCAGCTGGACTCCTAGGCTTTCCTCTGGGATCTGCTGATTGGCTGTTGGGCTCCCTCAGCTGGACTCTGCTCCACTTGTAATGCAAAACATTGCTCATTTATCCAGTTAAAATGTATTGAAAATGTTTGCTGGTCTTGCAAAACACTTGCAGACCAAGTTACTTGCAACCCAAGGTTTTACTGTATATCTTGGATTCATTTGATTTAGAATGGAATTCACTTTGCTTGTATCATGCTTGTGTAAAAGTGCTTTCTTCTTTGAAAGATGAAATGGGCTAATAGTAATAGGCCTTAGGATGGGTGTAAGCTATTTGTTCTCAAAATATTATTGCCAACAATGTGATGAATCATGGTTCTATAGATCTTAGAGATACTTCAGAGAGAATTCTTTCCTGGCTAAAATGGAAGTTTAGTATAAAGACAGATATAGTATGAAATCAAAGCCATAACTAAGCCAACTTTCTTAAACATCATTTTTCCCATTCAAAGATTCTAAAAGCAAGATTTTACTGATTTTTTGTTAAAATTTAAGACAGATTTTGAGATATGTCGCTATTGGCCTATGGTTCTTTATTTTTTTTTGTTAAGAATTTTTATTATTTTCAACAACAAACAGAAACAAACACACAAAACATAAAAACACCATAATTCAGTATTTCAATCAGCATTCACCAGCTGAATAAATATGTTATCTATCATCTATCACTACTTATTCAGTCTTGTTCATAAAATTTTACACCTACTCCTTCCATCTTTTATTGAACATTTAAGTAACTTCTCATTTTATAAAACATCCTTTCTAAATCATTACACACAAAAAAAGAAAAAAAGCTATCCTTTTCCCATTAATAATTTGGTCTTTATCCTAACAAACATAGCCTTTTTTGAGTTATATAAATGTTCACATCAACCATAACCTGATTTACCAGTGCTGGTCTAGATTGTAATTCTTTCAGTTTTGCTTCACTTTTACAATATTTATATTAAATCTAATTTTGAATATCCTAGATATTTCTGTTACTACTTCCATATCATACTCTTTTAATCTTTCATCTAATTCCCCATTGTTCTTTACCTTTCTAAACAAATAATCCAATTTTAAACCTTCTATATATTTTACATAAAATCGTTTCATATAGCATCCTCAAATTTCTCCATTTTCTGTTCATTTAATCTTTTATCCCATCCTCCTATCCATTTTAAGCATCTTAAACATTTTAAATAATTTCAGATCTTATAAATCATCCTGTATATGTCACTGCACAATAGCAAATTTATCATTTTTCTATTAAACCTATTTCAGACACCAAATCCATATTAAAATATCTTAAGCATTAAGTATATTCTCCTTTTGTAAAATATCCTATATAAATCACTACACAATATCAAACTTATCATTTTAATCTATATGATATTTTTAGTTATGGAAGTAATCACTTATATTCTAATTTGCCAGTAAAATTCTGGATTTCATGTTCAATTCCTCATTTATGATATTCTTATCTGTCCAAATTTTTTCCATATCTTCCATATCTGAGTTTCTTTTATATCCAGTATTCTATCTGTATCTCAATCTTCTCTTCTTTTCCCTTCTTGTTTTCCTCCAAGCTCTCTCAAATCTTTCTGTTGAATTCTTGTATTTCTTTTAAAATGGTTTATATATTTCTTCTCTTTGCTTGCTTCTTTGTCCAACTACACTTGTCATTGCACTCATAGGGGTGATTAATACTCTTTTTAAATCCTTTCACCTTTCCTTGATCATCCTTTGAGATTTTGGATAATATTTCAATGTTTCCGTCTGAAATGTAACCACATCTCCAAAAACTTGCTGTTTTTCTTCTGTTCTTTCCAATTTTTCATTGTGATTATCATCCATACTACAATCATCCATCTTGTCTTTAATTCCATCTTTTCTTTTGGCTTTTGTATAAACCTATTATTCAGCTTTTGTAAAATCTCTTTAAAGTTAGCCTTTTGTAAGTTCATAAGTGTCATTAACATCTCTTGAATATGTTTTGCCATTTGTGTTATAATTATTTTTATGCGACAGTCCTTCTTTATACTTCCCTTACTTTACAGCTGGTTTTGGAATTTCGTTTGTTTGTAAATCCAAATATTTATGTGGATTTCACAGCTGCTTTCTCAAGGTCAGGCTTTTCCTCACTTTCACTTTCACCACCAGGTATCATTTTAACTTTTATAAAAAAACATCCACCAAAACCTTAGGGATTTCTTCCCAATCTTACGATATGGAGGTAATATCTTTTAAGTTGTTTTTCTTTTTCTAGACTCCTTATTTCAGTGCTCAATATTTTTTATAGTAAGTCGCCATTCCCCCCTCCTTTTGAGCATCCATTTCTATTTAGATCTTCATTTTAATCAAGTACAATAGTTTTTTTGGAGTAGGGATTTAAAAACTCACCCAGATGACTAGATATTGATTTGAAGTTTTTTTTGCAGCTTGCTTCCAAGTCGCTCCTTTTCTGCTTTGCGGCTTGTCTACGGCTAAATGCTGCGATAAACACAGTCCGAGCAGTTCTTTCTCAGTCCCAGGGTGTTTGCCTTCTCCCCTAAGTCTTCAGAACATCCCCTCTCTTCTTTGCTTCTCCGGGACAAATTTAAAGTTTGAACCGATAACGGAACTGTCCCAATCTATGGGCCATCAAGCAGTTCAACTTGGAAGCTCCTTGAGCCTGTTGCTTCTCTGGTGTGCCATTCGCCGGAAGTCCTGGCCTATGGTTCTTTTGAGGACCTACAGAAGAATGTCCTGTTGTGCATCAAGAATTCCTTGAGAATCATGATAGCTCTTTTTAAAAATGAGATACCAAAATGTGTTTCTTCTGAAAAGAATCTCAAAACCCATTATGAGGAAATGAGAACTATTTTTAAGAGCTTTATAATGGGTTTTACTGGCATATAGCAGTCAGAATACTTAAGATAATCGTGATGGTACCTGATTGCTCCCCAATTAAAAAGGAAAAAAAAAGCTGAAATCTAATAAAATTGCAGATAAAATTGATGTCCTGCTCTTGCATCAGGTTTTATAAAATTTATGATATGAACAGAGGAAATTTGGGCTGTATTCATTTTTTTACTATCTTGATTTTTAAATTTGCACTTTTTCAGCCCTTGTAGCATAATGAAAAATTGTACAATTGAACAGAGATCAACTACCCCCTGATCTTTGAACTTGTTCTGACATCTAACAGGTGCCTCACAAATCAATAAAATAAGGTCTAGAACTGGGTTTTTTCATTGCTAGACCTTTCCTCATTCACCTAGTTTCTAGAATTAGGTTCTTCTGGTTACTACCTGTTTGTTTGTTTGGAATAAAAAAAATCATGATTATTATTTCTGATATCTTAATCTGATATGCAGTGGCCCCCAACCTTTTGGGCACCTGGGACTGGTTCCATGGGGAAAGTTTTTCCCACAGACTTCAGTGGGCATGGTTTTATGTGCTGTCTGCATCCTGTGAATGGGGCTTGACTTGTTTGTGCGGCCGGGTTGCTGGCATGTTGCAGACCGATGCCGGTTGTTGGACCAGGGATTGGGTGACCCCTGTGGTAATGTGTTCAGTATAGTGTTTTTGGAAGGTTTTCATTAGAACTTCTCCTTTTATTGATATAATGTTAAATATTTTTATTATTACATTTTGTTTAATACTTTATTTGTGTCAGAAATTTGGGAGATGTTTGTATGTTGTATGATACCTTAGGAACACTTTAAAGTGCCCGGTGTATTCCACAATTTGTAAATGACAGAAAGGCAGGTATCTGTCCTGAAGTCTGAAACTTTTTTTTTGGTGTAATCCAACAATCCATACTAGTCAAGCTGGATAGTAATAATAAATTACAATTTGTGTGGTCGGAAGGGAATAGGGAGCAGTCATTTCAGCTGAATAGAAAAGAGGAAATGGGTTATCATTGATAGCTGTTGTCAGAAAGAAAGTAGTAGACATCTAATGCAATTGTGGTGGATTTTGTGATGTCCTCCTCAAACACACTCTCCCTATCTCTGAATTATGAATGCAATGTGTAATGTTTCATGTCTCATGCAAACCTGGTTGACATTACAGTGAGTATTTGAACACTTAAGCTTATTGTTTATAGAAATACAAGTTTTATTCCTATTTTGCTTTTTTTAGTTGTAGTGTCTCCTTTCTCCAGTGAAAATACAGTAGGTTTTAAATAGAATTAAGTATTTTCACAGTCTGTGTTTTGCATTAAATACATTAAAAAGTTGGTGTCTTCCCTGAAAATGTCTATGGCTTATCTCTGTGCATAAATCAAGGCAATGATATATATATATCAACAGAAGCCATACATTTCGTTCAATTTCATTTTAATTAAGCATGTATATAGGATAATGAGTTGTGGAATTGTTCACGTCTCATAGATTTTTCCTTTCTTTTATTCATATTGTAGGCGTATTTACCCTCCCGATGATAAACTTCTACTTGAAAAATATGAAGGTTTGTTAGCCACAGCTTTTCAAACATTTCTTGCTGGGAGGGCATCTTCACTTCAACGGGAAATGAACAACCCTTTGAAAAGGATGAAGGTATCAGTAGTGCCGTTATTGACTTAATGGTTTCAAATAATTGATTTCCATGTAGAATTACTAAAAATTTTAGATTCTTTTTTCTTTTCATCCAATTTGTAGTACTGTCGTACTGAGTTGTGTTTATACCTCAGTGAGATCAATGTTGTGTTTATACATTTTATTAATGATTCAAACATAGCTTGATGAAAAAAAAGTACAGTTAGCTGGTTTCATCGCATTTGCTTACTTTTAAATGTTGGTTTAAAAAACCAGAATTGTTGAATTCATACAACATGGATTCACAAACCATGTATTGTGAATTTGCATGTTGCATCCAATTATGGTTTGTCCCTTATATGCTTGGCTACTCATCTATCAAGTTTGTAAAATAGCATCCTGAAAAAACATATCATCTTACTTCAGCATTTCCAGGGAGTAGATCTGATAGAGGTTGCCTGCTTTTGAAACCTCAAGCAGCTTCTTTAAAGAAATGCTAAACTGCTTGTTCATTTCCTGCTTGTTTCAAATGGCCTTTGCATGGACAGCTGTGCTGGAATTCCTACATAGTGATTTTAGCTGTGGTTAGCTAGTATAATCTTGTCTTTTCATTGGGGAGTGTTAATGTTCATAGACTCATAGGTCAATACATGCATAGAATAGCAGTGGGTTAAGTTATTGAGTTCAATTCCCTACCCAGGAATCAAAACTTTTTCAACTTAAAAGTTTAGCTTTTGCGCACCTATAAATAAAACATGGCAAAATCAATTATGTAGGAGTTGAATAAAAAGGTAATGCCTTCGCCTCCATAACTCACTCTAAATAGAGATAATTTAATAAAGAAAATAGACAATATTCCTTGAAATATGAGCAGTTTTGTTACTTGTATTTACTTCTCCACATACTCACCACCATTCACTCCACACTTCTGCCAACAGTGGACAATCATCACAAAAGAACTCCACACTTTGTCTCTTCAACCAGGTCCTGATAGTCCTTTCTGCCTCTTCGTTTGAGTCAAACAGATGCCCACTAAGGTATTCCTTCAATTTTGGGAAAAGGTGGAAGTTGCACAGCACCAAGTCTGGATTCTTATGGCGGATGAAATAAGAGGTGAGATCCAACTTTGCAATTGCCTCTTGAATGACTCATGAGGTATAAGGTGTCATGTTGTCGTGTTGCAACCAAATTTCTTTCTTGTGCTTCCAAACTCCATGTAATTGTTGTTTCAGAGGGATAGAGGTAAAAGGACTGTCAAGACCTGGTTGAAGAGATTAAAGCGTGGAGTTCTTTTGTGACAGCTGTAACACATTTGGACATCATTGGCAAAA
Organism: Pareas carinatus; assembly: GCA_032468095.1. Taxonomy (NCBI): domain Eukaryota; kingdom Metazoa; phylum Chordata; class Lepidosauria; order Squamata; family Pareidae; genus Pareas; species Pareas carinatus. The sequence goes on along the minus strand of JANHFO010010241.1, from coordinate 101,235 downwards.
GTATGTAGTGAATGATGGTGATTATGGGAAGAAGCAAATGCAAATAGCCAAATAAATTAAAATGGAAAATAATCCCTGAAGTTATTAAAATAGCCCTATTTTAACTTATGAAGGTGGAGGCATAGTTTTTCTTTCAACCCTTGTAATTATCTCAACAAAAATAATGGCAAGTTTCCATTGACATTGTTTTTAGGACCCAGACAATGTTAGATGGGGGGTGGTGATGGAGAAAAGACAATTTTCAAAACATGCTAAATGTTATATTCATTCTGACTTTTTCACATTTATTCAAGAATGTATCTTTTCAGGAAGAAGACATATTGGATCTTCTGGAACAGTGTGAACTTGATGATGAGAAACTAATGGGAAAATCTGTCAGATCACGTGGACCAAAGGTATTTACTGAGTGAAATTAAATTATCTCTATAATTCTAAATGAAGGAAGTGCATCTGGTTCATCTAAACTCTGAGCTGAATTAGGCTGTTTTGGATCAATTCCACGTGCCACATTCCCAAATTGAATTTCATCTGAAACAACCAGAAACTGATTGCTGCTGTCATAAAAATTCATGAGCAATTTAACATTTTGGAAGATTACAACATGGCATTTCATTTGCCAAAGAGGTTACTATGCTTTCATGTTGCTAGAACCTAGGGTGAATCAGAGAGAATGGGAAGGGAACCAGTTGAGTGATTGACAGCCATGATTGACAAGTCTACCTTTCAATTCAACAGTTAATCAGAAGTCCTTCGGTCAGACTAGTTTGCTACATGCTGTTCCCCACTCTTTATAGTGGTTTTTCAACCATGCTGTCACACTTTAAAGAATTCCTGTGGTGTTAGTGAAGTATATATTTGCAGTTAATTTTCTGTCTTCCCATCCTGAAAATCAGTGTTGATGGCTCTTAATGTAAAAGGCTATAAACCATTCTTTTTACAATTTGTCAGGCTTCTTAGGAAAGGGTGTCTCTGTATTGTTGGTTATCACAGAAATAGACCACCAAACAAGTTTCTGTTTCTTCCCAAATTTGTAAAGAGAATTAGATCCATGGTAAAACTCTTTCTGGGGTTGGTTCTTTGCTAGTTGAAGTTTCATTATCCAGTTGGGTAATGTCAGTGCACTGATGATGTTAGTTAGTTTGGTAATGCAAAGTCTGCAAGCGAGCAGCCAAGCTCTGAGAGCATCAAGAATTCCACAGTTCAACCTAAGCTTATACAGTATATAATCTCTTCTACTAAAATGCCTTCAGTTTGAAATTTGGCATGATTCTCCTTATAGAAGGGACAGTGTATTGGCATCTTTTATCTAGTTCTGATAACACTGAAAAAAGTACAGGTGCTTAAAAAACCCCAGTATTTGAAGAAACATATCCAAACATTTGGGTATTTGTTTAGTGCCCACAAAGGGCTATTCCTACAAACATCATCCCACTTTATTATAAAAATAATGACTTTTTAAATTATAAGTTAAAAGGTTATTGTTGTTTGTGCATTTCCAGACCACTAAATTTGAGGCACAAAGCCATTCAGCATCTGTGCTTCAGTCAACATTCAAAGGGAGATTCGTTTTAATTACATGGGCAAAAGGCCTCCTTGATAAAGAGAGAGTCTTGTTCCTTTAAAAGAAAAAGAGAGAAATCCAAGGACAGACATGAAAAAAGAAGTTGTGCCTGTGCTGGGAAATAAAACAGCAGTGTAACATTTCCCCGATAGTTCTGATATAGATGGAATTACACTGGGGGAGATCCAAGAAAAAGAAGCAGAGGATTTTGCTGTAAGTTTCAGGTTGTTTTTGTAGAAATAGGAGAATACTTTTAGTCAAGAATCTGCAAAAGAGGTGAAAGTGAGTCACTTCCAGAAGGTCATCCCAAGTTGTGTAAGCTGGTCCTTTAACACACACATCAGATCAGAAAGAAGAGAAGGCATGGTGTCCCTTGGAAGGTTGAGCAGGGATAACAATACGTAGCAAGCACCTACACCAGGGCAGAAAGTGAAGCCAAGATGTGTAGATCCAGTGGGTTTCTTGAGAAGGAGGTTTGAAACCTCCAGACTTTCAGTCAGCCAGTCCTGCCATGTTGCTACATGGTGGCAGAGATGGGATCAAGAACAGTGGAGGACAGTATTGAGTAATATCAAAGCTATAGTATATGGATTTTCCCTCTGCCCTTTCTTTAAAAAACGTGATTTTCTGCCTTACTGAAATAGATAGGCAGGTAAATTATTACCTCCCCCTTCTTTTTTAAATTCATACATATTAAAAAGACTGACAGGTTATTTGCATTTTTAGCTTCCATATTTGACATAATAGCTAGATTAGCATTAGCTACTCTAACACTACCATTAGGACCCAGAACTATCCTCTATGTCAGTGTTTGTCAACCTTGGCAACTTAAGATGTTTGGATTTCAATTTGTGTGCGTCCATAAAACTTAAATTTGCCAAATATTACGCTCTGCTATTGGGAAAACATATTTGCTTATCCAGGCAGCACTCAAAGTTTTAAGGCACAGCAAATGAGATGCTAAGACTGTGGTGCCAGAAGATACTTATGGATCTATCAATTTACTGGGGTTTAGGAAATTAAAATTCCAAGCCCAGGTAGAATTAGAACTAATAGAATTAAAATAAAAAGGAGGAGAATCATAACAAAATGGAAGTAGAGAAGAAGAACTTAAAAAATGGAGCTGGAAAAAAAGAAACATTGAAATTATAGAAAGAAAAGGAATGTCCCTATCAATTAGAAAAGAAAAGGTGAAGAGCAGGGCTCTCTAATGCTAATATTTTTGCAGAAAAGTAGACATTTTCAGAAAAAGGAGGCGGGAATCTAGACTACTTTCTAAACATTTTTTTAAAAATTTGCCTTATTTACAAAGTTAATATGGAAGCTTTTGTGCAGCCAAGCTTGGTTGATATGGAAAAAATCTGGACAAATGAAGATATTCTTGATTTGAAAGGAAACCTGAAATCTAGTTTATCACTGGAAAACCAAAGTATGAAGTAGATATGATATAGACGCAAAAACTGAAGAATTTGAAATAGGCCTGACTGAATTTGATGAGTTGTTATTGACTAGTGATGAGAAATTGATTTTAAAAATGTATGATGTTTTGTTAAGTAGTAGATTGGAAGATGAACAAGTAAAAGAGGCAATGATAACATGGGCGAAAATTTGTGAATATCCTATTGATATTGATAGATGGCAAAATTTATGACAAAATAATTTAAGGATGACAAAAGCAATGGCATATAAAGAAAATTTATATAAGTTATTTTACAGATGGCATATGACACCATTTAAATTGTCTAAAATGTGTAAAGAAGTGTCAGATAGATGCTGGTAGTGCAAAAACAATCAAGGTACATATTATCATATGTGGTGGACATGTATGTATGCTGAAAAATACTCGAAAAGAATACATAAATGGTTACAAAAAATGATGAAAATGCAAATATATTCTAAACCTGAACTATTTTTGTTAAGCATTGTACCAGAATATTTTAATAAGCAATACTTATAGTTGATCGTACATGTATTAACAGCAACTAAAATTGTTTTTGTACAAAATTGGAAAAATGAAGAATTGAGACAAGATGAAGAAACAATCAGAAAAATTCTAGAATGTGCATAAATGGATAGATTGACATTAAGGTTGAAAGATAAAGAAGATTCAGCACACTTCAAGACATGGAATTATTTTTATAAATGGTTAGACAAGAGATGGAAGGAGTAGGTGTGAAATTGTATTAGTAAGATTGATAGTACTGTTGATAGTTATAATACAAAATGAATACCTAGGTGACTGTTATTGACCGATCTATCGGATCCCATTGTTTTTTATTTTATTTTATTTACTGTGTGTTTTGTTTTTTGTATTTAAAAAAATAAAAATTCTTTTTTCTAAAAAAAAAAGTTAGGAAGATTTGGTATATTCAGTTTTTTTTAGAGAACTAGTTCACTGTTTTCAGTGGTCTATGAAATGACTTGGGATAAATAAATAAATAAATAAATAAATAATTTATAATATGGAAACTATATAGAATTCAGGATTTGCAGCAAATTTCTGACTAGGACACACTTGATAAAGGCATCTGGATCTTACTCAATTCTTCACCACAATGTGAAAAGAACGTGCAGTAGTTCGCAAGATCATGTGGAAGCCAACATGTTTCGATGTCACAGAATTTGCATTTTTTGTATAGTTCGTGGCCCAAGTACTGACCGCTTCTATGACCTTGGCTCCAAATGGGACTCAAGGTCCTAGAGCGCAGTGGGAAAGATGGTCCAGAAGCTGGATTACTCAAGTCCTCTAGGAGCCAAAAATACCATTCAATGTGACTACCCCAAGATATTTCTAAAATGAGAAGAATCCTGGCTAATTAGATTCACTGAGAATCTATACCATATTCAGTTCCAGCTACATCATATCAAAAACAACATCATAATATCTGGCATCAGTCAACCTACCACCAGGAGGGAAGTTTCCTGATAGGCTAGCTTTCAAGTGCTTTAAGTTCAGGACATTTCAAAAAGGATTGCCCTTAAGTGTGAAGGTTCAAGAAAACCAAATTGAACCTCAGAGCTACTGGCCAAAGAAACTTCTGTGTAAAAGCCTCCCTAAATTCTGTGTGGATTTTATTACACCCATGAGGTGGTAATAGATATTCACTAGTGACTTTGAAAGATACTGGAGGCATGCCTAGCACATTTCTTTCCTCCCAGCTGGAAAGAAAGATCACGAATCAGCTAACAAGGACCTCTTAAACCTAACAGCAAAGAATTCTCCAGAACTTGAAACTAGAAGATACAGATTGAGCAGAGAAACTCAAACAAGTTAAGTGGATGCATAGAATAGTTCCATCCACTCGGAGTCTGCTACCAGTTAGATGGCAGGGAAATAAACTGAAAGAAAGTTAATCTACAAAGATGCCAGGAGCAGTTCTCAGAGACATCACAAAAGAATAATGGAGAAAAAAAGAGAAGACCATGCAAGTGCATAAGGTTATCATAGACACAGCCACCATTGCTTTTCCAACTGGAGTTTGACTCTAGGAGGACCTTCAGATTAAGAACCAGCTTTGCATGGCAGACCAGAACTTATCACATTCCATGCTTCAACAAAGATAGAGATAAAACATTCCATGCTTCAACAAAGTTTAGTATTCCAGCTTCATCCAAAGGAAACAACTATTGTATCAGCACTACAATGCAATTATATTGCACTGTTTATGTTGTAATACAGTGAGACTGAAGTTGGGGACTGTAAAACTTGAGAATACAACAGAATTGTAGACAGGTAGCCAAGAAAGCCTATGCCAGAACTGTTGTCTGAGGTTTCATTATACTTGGACAACAATATCAATAAAGTACTAATTTCTTTTTAATGTAATGAAAGACACTCCAGAACTGCACTGACTGCAGACAAAACCCTCCTTCCTTCCTTCCTTCCTTCCTTCCTTCCTTCCTTCCTTCCTTCCTTCCTTCCTTCCTTCCTTCCTTCCTTC
>JANHFO010010241.1:59175-73377 GCA_032468095.1 Pareas carinatus | reverse complement strand
TATTGCATTGTTTTATTGTTGGCTGTGAACCGCCCTGAGTCCGTTGCACGGAAAAGGGCGGTATATAAATTAAATTAATAATAAATAAATAAATAAATGTAATTCCTAGCTTCTGATTGCTGCCTATATATTTTACTGCAGAAGCATAGACACTTTCTCCCCTTTGTTTTGGCAGGACTTAGTGATTTAAAATATCTGAGGGTCATCAGGTTGGTGCATATTAATATAATAAAAATGAAACCCCCAGCTTGATTGGATTGTTGAACATCTATACAAATCCTTTTTGCGTGGTCTTTTTAATAAGGAGGACAAGAGATCTATTAGAACTTTTCCCAATTTTGAGCTAATTTTTAAAAAGCTGTTACTTACACTGAATGATCTGGAACAGTTTGACGAAGATTTCTTCAATTAGTATTGGTGTTCAGAATAATTTTATCCTCAGCTTCCTTATTCAGTTTTGAATGTTTTAGAAAGTACTTCTGGTATAATAACTATGCTCAAGACATCTTGGTTGATAGATTAGCCATATGGATATTGATATCCGGGGCATAGTCAAAGAGATGTAAGGTCATACTGCACTTCTAAAAGAACAATAAACATTACAAAATGGATCCTTAGGCTAAAATTTTACTATAATTGCCTAATTCTCCGAAGACAATATCAGCTTTACAACCCAAAGTATTTTTTTATCTGTTAAATGATGGTTTGTGCAAATTTAAGAGCAACAATAGCAACCAAGGGCTTTATTTGTAGCAATTCTGATTTAACTTACAGAATTTGCTGCTATATGTTTTAGTAGTGATAGATTTTAATAATCCAGCTGCAGTATACCCTTCCATTTATTTCTGGACTGATACATGGCCACTGCTCATAATGATTGAGAGCTTGTATGTCATACCTATCCCTGTAGCATATTGAATATTTGAGAATTACAAGAATATTACGACAAACTTGTGAACGCCAAGTAATTCATGCTACCTACAAAAAATCAAAAGCATTTCCCCCAAAACATCTAATAAGACATTATTGGAAGTGATTCTTGGCTACATGGAACATTATTTTAATTCAACAGACCTTTCAAAAAGAAGCAAAATTAAGCATATGTATTAATTTTTTGGAAATATAAACTCAATATAAATTGTTTATGGAATTTCCTTACCAAAGGACCATAGTAATCAGGGTGTGTTGGTGCACCTTTGACATAGCCACGACATAGAAATATTATGCAGCTCTGATGTGGTCTTACTTCATTCTCAAATCATTTTATTTGTGATTAAAGCCTGCGATATATCCCCAAAATTCAACATGTTGGTGATCCTGCCTGCTTTACACAATTATGTTGGAGCATGTATATGACAAAGATTGAAATACATTTCCAGAAGGTAGTTTCTGCACAATGTTTTTTTTAATGTGGTAATAAATAAAAATGGCAACATTGAATTGAAGAAATCCAAGTTCAAGAATTTGGGGTCAGATATTTTTTTTCTTAGCTCTTTGGTTTGACAGGCCTATGGTAGAGGAAGATAAAAAGAAGTGAGATGCCATGTTAACCAATTTGAGCTTCTAGGCAAAAGGCAAAAGGCAAGATGTAAATGTAATGTAATAGGCATATGAAAAAATGTTTTGTATTCAACTCTGTTGATCCCAAATCATTCCAAAAATCTCAGAAATCTCTTTTTTAATATACTAGTGTGGGGGTTCAGTTTCTGAAATCAAAAGGGCAAATTAAATTTAACACAGTTCTAATTCAAAATGTTTCTTCTAGCTTTTTAATGTAGTAATACTAATGAACAAATAGTTATGCAGTAGCCTTTGTCAGAAAAAAAGCAAGCTTCAGTCATTTTGACAACTTTGAGAAAGAGAATGATGATTGCTGGCAGGTGTCTCTAGGACTGAGAATTCCATTATTTTGCAGAAAATGTGCAGTAAATCCACACTCCCTTTAAAGAACCACTCTAACTTCTTTTTCTTCTTCTTCTTCTAACTGGCCTTTCTTGAAATAGTCCAGTCTTTAATTTCTAATTTTTGAAAGGTGTAATTTCTTTCCAGCAATTAGCTATCAGACATTCGTTCATCAATATTTCCTTTGGAAAGAACTGAAATGTACACTTTCCAATTCAAAGCTGATATGAAATTACCATGAGAAAGCTTCTTTGCCCCACCCTCCAAGTATGTAGTCTTCTTAATGCCCTAAAATCAAACCTGCTTTTCAAATAAGATATGTAAGGGAAGGTTCAAATCCTTTGAATTCTTTTTTTCTGTCTCCTTTTCCATACACAACATAATTCCAAAGAAAATTACCACCTCAGGTTGAGTAATTTGAAATAATCAGAACCAGATTTTGATGGGGAAACATCTTAAAGATGAATCATACTGCTGATAAGTTAAGAAGACTTTAGTAGCAAGGCTGGAAAAAGTCCTTGCCTGAGAAGGTAGAGTGCTGCTATAAGGTAGAGTTGTAGTCTAACATTTCTGGAAGGCATTGGCACTATTTATTTATTTATTACATTTACAGTTCAAGTAGCTACATGGATTCTGCTTTAATTTTATTTTCGCAATAGCAATTCCAATGAGGTAGATTGAAACTCCCAGTGAGTTTCCATAGTTGAGAGTAACTTGAACCTGGGACTTTCCAGTTCTCATTTGATGTCTTAATGACACACCACATTTACCTTCCCATCATACTGCCTGAGCAAGTTAGAGAAAGTTGGTGTCAATAGTTCGGCTAGGGAATCCAAATAAAACTCCTGGGTCATTCTGATTCCAAAATCAGAATACAGAATATATTATTGTATACACTGCATGGGTACAGTTGAAGCAAAACTAACTCAAGTTACAAGTTTGTAGAGTTAAACAATAACTTTCCCCAGCCAAACCTCAATCTCTCCCATGGTCAAAGAAACAGGTGTACTTTGTTATGGGAAACGTCTGCTTCAATCCCACACCTGCTCCAATGTCCTTGAAAAGGTTCCAGGCTCTCACCGTCTTCAGAGGAATTGTAGAGGTTTTGTTTCTCCATTTAACCCATTCTAAAAGCACCCCTTTCCCTCTTCCCATAATGGCAACTGAAAATGAAGGGGCACATAGGTGCTAGAGTTTCAATCTTAACTGTTATTTTCACATCTTGACTCTTGAAACAAAGATTCTTGAAACGTCTGTGACAAGCCGTAGTTCAGAGGTCCCCAAATCCTGGTCTGTGGATGAACACTGCTTCATGGCATGCCAGAGACCGGGCCACACAAACAAGCAAAGCCCAATCCTGGGTATGCAGGTAGCACACGAAACCACGCCCCCTTCAGTCTGCGGGGGGAAAAAACTCTCTCCATGGAACCGGAGTCTGGTTCCCAAAAGGTTGGGAGCCACTGCTGTAGGGCATTTAAATCTCAGGAAGATTTTGTCAAAATGCTGTTCCTTATGTTACAAATTTTCCTTACTTAATGACTCCAATTGACACCAGCAACTCTGTTGCTGAGCAATATGGTTGTTAAGTGAAACATTGCATGACATGCCAGACTTACTGCACCACATCAGTTCCACTGCAGTTGTTACTATAAGCAAATCATTCGCAGTCATTAAGCACAACAACATGTGACCACAAATTGCAGCTTATTGCTGGCTTCTCCATTGGTGTTGCTTGCTGGAAGCCAGCTGTTAAGTTGGCAAATGTAACTGAAGAACATGCTGTTGTAACTTTGAGCAATCATTTAAAAAGGCAGTCGTTAACCAAGTACTACCTATAATTCTGATTTTTTTTTAAACCAGGCATGTAGTTAATGCATCATAGCAATTGCTATGCTCAGAGAATTGCCTTTTGGAAAAATTAGTATAGATTTCTTCTTTGCAATGCAGTTTGTATCTTTTTGCATTTTATTCTCCTATTCTGTCTAAAGTTAAAATATTTAATAAAATAGACTTCAAATCCTCTTCTGAGGAGTTCTCCTCCAACTTTTCTTGCTGGATACATGTTTTCTAGGACAGCACTTCTCTGCCCCATCCCAACTCCTTAATCAATTCAATTGAAATCCATTTTTATTTATTTACAGGATTTAGATGGTTGTCTTATTTCATGCAAACACTCTAAGCAGTTCACAACAATCCTTACAGGTAGTCCTCAACTTACAACCATAACCGAGCCCAAAATTTATGTTGCAGAAGTGTGAGACAGTTGTTAAGTGAATTTTGCCTCTTCCTTGTCGCAGAGCTGTTTAGTGAATCACTGCAGTTGTTAAGTTAGTAACATGATTGTTAAGCGAATCTGGCTTGTTAGAAGTTTGCAAAAGGTGATTATGTGACACTGCAACTGTCATAAAAATAGATCAGTTGCCGAACATCTGAATTTTGATCCCACGACAGTGGGGAAATGCTGCAGTGGCCATAAGTGTTAAAAACGGTCATAAGTCACTTTTTTCATTGCCTTTGCAACTTCGGTCACTAAATGAACTGTTGTAAGGGCTACCTGTAATTAAAAACATACACCCAGGTGCCAGACTAGACAATCTCACAATTTAACCCACCCGCTCTAGCCCAGGGCTTGGGGGAACAGCCGGGTCTTCACACCCCTCTGGAAGGCTGAAAGGGTAGCAATTTCTCTGAACTCTGCAGGGAGGCTGCTCCAGACTATTGGGGCATCCACCGAGAAGGCATGCCTCTGAGGTTTCATCAGACAGCAACATTTAAGGCAGAGGACCTCCCCCTTATCTAATCTAGTCGGATAGGGAGAAATTCCCCTCAGAGACGGACTGTCCTAGAGGTAATGGCTGTAGGACATGTGGGCTCTGTGTCATGTGGGCTTTAAAGAGGATAATCAGCATTCGAATGGCATCCAGCAAGCACCTGAAAGCCAGTGCAATTCATCCAACAGTGGTGCTACGTGGGTGAACCACAGGGCACCCAAAACCGAATGCTGCTGCATTCTGCATCAGTTGCGACATCTGATGGTTGCAAGCCCCACGTCAAACACATTTCAGTAATCCAGACAGGAGTTGACGAAGGCATGGATGACTGTGAGCAAGATTTCCCGTTTGGACTACTGCAGTGCATTTTACATATTAGCAGAGGCAAACGTAATCTTGCAAGTAATTAGTGTATGTTTAGAAGAAACCAGTAGCTGCAGTTTCTGGACAGAACTTGTAGTGTTGTAGAAAAGACATGACTAGGCCAAGCTCTTCAATGCAGGGAAGGTGTATTGCGCAGGTTCAAACAGAAAAAGCACAACAAGATATCTGAACCTCGAAGGTGTTCAAACAACAAGCTTTTATGTCCTAAATTACGTAGAGATTCTTTGGCGGTACATTTAGACATATATGATTACATGAGGAACTGAGAGACCCTAGTCCAGGTGTCAGCAAAAGGGAGTTGCATACATTATTACAATTTACATATGATGGATTACAGCAAGGAAAAAAGAGGATGCATCTGTCTGGGTCAGTCTGCTCTTGCAAAGATAAAAATACTATATGTTATCTCAGCAGCTTCTGCCAGGAACAGAAAAAAGGAACTTCGGCCTTGACTGGAATCTCTTGAACTTTTTAATATCAAGAGTTTGGCCTGTGTTTAGGCCTGGAGCCTGAACCAAGGTTTCTGCCTACTCCAGTAGAGCAGTGTATTACAAGGCAGTCCTTGACTTAAGGCCACAATCGGGCCTGGAACACCTGTCTCTAAGCAAGACAATCATGAAATGAGTTGTGCCAAACTTTGTGACCTTTTTTTTTTGCTGTTTGTTAAGAGAATCACCATGGTGGTTAAGTGATTTGGGCAACAGTTAAGCAGTTTCAGCTCCCCCATTGACTTTGCTTGTTGGAAGTCAGTTAGGAAGGTTGCAGAAGGCCATCATGAGATGGTGCAACCCATATAAATACATGCCTATTGCCAATTGCCTTGATCACAAGACTCTGTGGATATGCAGTGGACGTAGGTGTGCAACCCAGTTGTAAGTGTGGGAACTGGGTAATTTCCATCATCTTCGTAACCAAGACGGTTGATAAACAAATGGTCTTAAGCCGAGGACTAACTAGACACATATTTAGTCGATGTTTCTTTGGAGAGACAGAAAATAAATAGAATAGTAAGGTAAGGTAAGGAGACCTTGCAGATTTTACTCCGCTAGTTTTTGCTGACTGTAGGGGGCAGTGCTCATCTCCATTTCAAGGACATTGAGACAGCATTGTCTGAAGTCATTTCCATGGTCATGTGGTCAGCATGGCATCATGGTTTGCTGTTACCTTTCCGCTGAAGTGGTACCTATTTATCTACTCACATTTTCAAAATTTCAAGTTGGCGGGAGCTGGGGCAAGGACAGGAGCTCACCACATGGCGTGGCACTTGGGTCTTGAACCTGGGCTGCCGGCTTTCCAGCCGACAAGCTTCAGTGTTTTAACCACTGAGCCACTGTGCCGCTTATATAGAATAATATCTATATGGAATTAATTCTATTAAACTGAATGGAAGTTTAACCCGTCATTGAGCCAGTGATTTTTTTTTATTTTAGAAGTGCTGAAGTAGAGAATATATTTAGCCTCCTTGGTTTGTTAATTTAGAAGCATGAAATCTTTATTGAGCCATTTTTAATACCCTTTGATTTCTGTAAGTTACATATATTTACTTAGTAGAATTTGGTGGAAGCAGAGTAGTTTTTTTTTAAAGGACTCTAGAATTCTTTAAAGCAATAGATGATGATGTCGTTCTTGGCTATAATTATGTGATTAGGTACTCACTGTCATTTGTGTGATGTAACTTAAAGCCAAATGTAAAAAGCACTTGATAGGGCAGTGAGTTGCTCCAAAAAATAAAATAAAATGCATGACTAATATCTTTATTCATTGATGATCTAATATTAATCAGCTTTGACCAAAGATCATTCTTGCTTTTCATGATTTACATTGCAGAGAGTTATTCGAATATAGCTTGTATATTCACATTAAGTACTGTACATTCCAGTTACTCAGTTCAGCTAATCACTATTGCCTGTCAAAACATCCAGGAATTTCTCTTCTTCATTTCTGAATGATAAAATGCCACAGTAAAGACTTTATCACTAAGAAGTGTCTTTCAAATACTCGGCTCCTTCTCCATCTCTTCGTTTTTCCTTCACAAAAAGCTCCTTTCCCTCACTTCTTGATTTCATTTATTTATTTATTTCCCCCCTGAACCTTCAAAACCTGCAATTAATGTGTCCTTTCTGCTATGGACATATTTAATGATCTTTGCATGCAGCCTCAGGCATGAATTCTGCCATTTTGCACACTTCATTGGATTTAGTCAGGGAGGAAGGCAACCTGAAATATAGGCATCGTTCCACTAAAGCACGTCTTTGTTTGCAGCTCTTTCGCGAGACGCCTTTCATAACAACAACCTCGCTTTAGCATATGCTCTCATGGCATTTAATCATGACGACTCTTACTGAACGGTGCTCAGAATTCATCATCTCATGATGTAACATTTTCTAAACAGTGTGCTCTATTATGTGCATTAGTTCTAGCATAATGCATTACTTGTAACGTAGCTTCCACTTAGGGTAGGTGTTATTCTTTTTACATTTTTAGATCATCTAATATCTGCAAGTAATTATAGAGCTTTAGTAATGGGAAATAAATTAAAGGGTGATCATTAGACAATTTATGATAAATTATTGTTTATAGGCTTTTATTCAAGTTCTCTTTCCGCTGGTGTTGCCAGCAATTTAAGTATATAAATCAGAGAGTCATTGATGAATGGTGAATTAGTGATTTGCTAAAACCATGATAATGAGATGGTGGCTATATCACAACTTTATTAAGTAATGGTTTGGTTTAGTCTAATGCTACACAATTTGGTATTGATGTTTCTGGGTCAGAGTTTATGCAGGCAATTATATATTAACAAAATAACACAAAATGATTTACCCCTTAATTCTATGACCTTTCTCACACTAATCCTGTCACAATTTGGGATAAGCAGCATTAAAGCCACATAGAATATGTGGGGTTTTTTTTAAAAAAAAAAAAATATGAGGAACAATAGAATAGAAAGGTGTTGAAGTTGAAAAGCTTACTTCTTAAATGTTTTACTTGCTTTTAAATCTTAAAAGTTCTCTAGGCATGTGATGGGTGAGGAAAAGAAGTGTTATGATCACATGTTTTCAGTATGTGTGTATGTAAATGGTAGTAACACATGTATGTATAAAGTATGAGAACAGTGTGCTAGGCATTAAAAAACTTTTTCTGTCAGAAACCATAATTTATGTTCTGAACACCAAGGAGAAACATGAATTCCAGATAATATCTGGAAATAATATATCTGATTTCATTTCAAACAAGAAGTTGGGGTTGTTTGATGTACTTCCAAATATTGAATTCTTTATCAAATTTTAATGTTGCAACTACCCAATTTGAGAAGCATTTCCAAAGTACATAATTTATGTAAGAGGGCAGCATCATTTAGTGAGTAAACCTAAATATTTGTGGAATTGTGAATTGGCAATTTCTATAAAAGAGTGGGGCTGGACATGGATTGGCCTAGCTAATGAGTAGAATTCCTAGTGTATATCTGGCCAATTTTTTTTTTAAGTAAATGATGTTATTACCAAAGGAAACTGTAAAAATTATATTCTATACCAAATAAAAGCTTTGTCCCTTGGTTTTTAAGATATATTTTCTAGAATTTTACAAAAGGTTCTATCTCTTTTCTGTTCCCTGTTTCAAAGTAATATGGCTTCCATTTTCTACTTTCATTTATTTTCCAAACTTCTTGACCAATCTAATTCATGCTCATCATCCTAACAACTGAAAGATGAAAAAGTTTATCTCTAGTCTACTATCTTCTTCTAATACAGCAATGTTTATTGAAGTTTGTTGAGGTGATAGTAGTATTTTGTCATTGTTTGGACAACGTGTGTATCTTGGTACATGAAGATATATAGTTCAAATGAATGTATTCTCTAAGATAAACAAATAGTGAAAATCTAGCTAAATATCAAGAACACCAAACCTTGCAGTGTGAAAAATAGAACTGAAACATTCATTCAGAATTTGATTATGTATCAGTTTATTTGTGAAGCATCACAAATAAGCATTATAGTGATTTGCTGGTTGTGTTTAACAATTTTGAATGGAACACAACTTCAAAATGGGAGCAAAAACCTACACTAAAGATATTGTAAAATCAGAATTTGGATAAGGTAGAAAAATCATGTTAGGAAAAAACGAACCATCTTTTTATAATTGCTACCTTGATGGTGTTCTGAGTGGAATATAACCAGCGTGTTAACCACATTTTTAAAATGCGCATTTGTAAAGTTTTAACATATTGCTTTAAAACCTATTAAGTTTTCTTTGAATCACCAATTGCGGTATTAATAAAATAGTATCTTTATTATGGCAAGGAAGTATTATTATATTGACATTTGGTTGATCATTTCATGACTGAATCACACAATATCTGTTTTTCTTCCTTATAAATTATTTATTTATGAATACTTGTTTAGCTGAATTGAAGATATCTGTTAAATTCTTATGCCTTTGTCTCTAAACCCTTTTCTAGGTATTTACTACCAGGACCATTGCAATTCATCATGAAACCCTCCACCGGTTTTGGGTGCAGCTCATCTGGGATGACTCGCTCGGTTTTGTTTACATCTAAATATGACCACTCATGAAACTAAAGGGAACATTATATTACTGGGCAATTTGCTTTATTTTTCTCCTCAAATACAAATGTGTGATGAAACTGAACATAGATATTGTTATATATTTATTACCATATATAAAATGTAGCTAAAATCTGTTGTAAACACATAACATTTCTCAAAATATAATAGACCTTATTAAACTGTTTATAGAGGTACGTGAATGTCCACATTTGCTAGATGACTAAATAAATTTGTACTAAAAATGATACTTTTGCTGCAGAGGCATAGAGGGCACAATCCTATACTGGAGATCTCTCAGCTGAGGGGCTTTCGTGGAAGCCCTGCTATCTGGTGAACTACCAGTTATGTTGCAATCTTAGCTCATGTGCCACTAGAGCTCTCTGCAGGCAGAGATGTTCTCTTAATGAAGATATATTTATAGAAGGGAGTAGAGCACAGCAGAGATACAAGTTGAATAGAGGGGAACCAACATTGGTCACATCCCATTCTACTATGATCTGTGGCCATGTTTCCATAGAAGGTGCAGTTTTTCGCTAGTTCAAGATCTGGTATATTGAACTTAGTGGGAGAGGGAAAATTCATGAATGCATCAGTTCTCTTGTCTATGTTGCCTATATCTGGAACATATTGTGGCTCAAAACCCAATTATAGCAAATCATTACTGTCTATAAAGCTACAATCAGTAGGTTAACTGATGAAAGTGTGCGTAACTTGGAGGCTGTATTTGATCTCATATTGCACACATTTCAAAAGGCACAAAGCCGAACGTTGGGGAATAAGAAGAAAGGAGCATTATGCAGAAACATCTCTTTATGAAATACTCCTAAAGCAAATTGCCAGCACTTCTCTTCTCAGAATCCTAACTTGGCATTTTGCTTTGAAACAGATTAACTTTGTTTCTGTGACGAGGAGATGGCAGGGCAGAGTCCCCTATTCAAAGGAATAAAGGAGGAAGAAACCCAGACTGCAAAGTATCATTGCTGTGGTTCATTCCCATTTAACCAAGGTAAAACAGGGGCAAGGAATGAGAAAGACTGGATGGTCACCAGATTACTGAAAGGAGGAATTAGTACACAATTGTGGACAGTCCCTCTCTGGAATATTTCAAGGCTCCACAATAGCACAGTTAATGGGACTACTGCATTGATAGACAAGAGAATTGGAAACCTCTCCATAGAGAAACCAATGTCTCAAGAAAAAACTCACAGCCCCCAAACAAGGGATTTAAATAAAGCGGGGGAGAGAAATCAGAAAACGGTTGTTTATGTGGCTAGGTTATTTTGAATGTCCTAATCCTAATTCATACTCGTCCACTTTGTAGGCCAGTGGTCAGCTTACAGGGACTGTTCTACTGGTCTCATGGCTCCAGGATTTCATTCCCAGCATCTGAGTATAGGATTGCTTTGCCCAACAAAAGTGAACGTGCCAGGTCCTGTTACAATTTTAAATTATTTTATAGGCAGAATGTCTTTAGATTTGAACTATTTATGTAAAGCTCATTGTTTTTTCTCTCCTTTTCTTGTAGGGAGCAATGTGCCATTAGGATAGATGATAAGTCTTAGGGGAATAAAGATAGCAAACTCCTAAGTATGTTGTTTCTAGTTCACAGTTAAAGACACATGTATAAACGCTGAAGTCTAATGTACCTTTGGGCATATTTTTAACTGAAGAGAAGGATATGAAATGTGCAA
This sequence comes from Pareas carinatus, assembly GCA_032468095.1. NCBI lineage: Eukaryota > Metazoa > Chordata > Lepidosauria > Squamata > Pareidae > Pareas > Pareas carinatus. The sequence goes on along the minus strand of JANHFO010010241.1, from coordinate 62,061 downwards.
TTTTTATTTTTCAGTAAGGGCATGCTGAGACCTCTTAGTTAAGTGAAGTCAATCCTCTGGGTAAATTATTCAAGACCATCCGTTCTGATCCATAGCTTCTAGCTGGAGCATTGTAATATTATTACTACTAATAAAAAACATGGGCAGCAAACATTTGTATTGGCTCTTTTATTCGTGTCTTTGTGTGTGCATGAGAATAGGTGTATATATGTTGAGCTGCTTGCTTTTTTCAAGGAGATAATTTAGTTTCCAAGAATAAGTACTTTCTTTCTACCATGTGACTGACAGTACAAATATCATTTTAAAATCCTTAGGATACTATCGTATCCTTTTCAAATATCATATAGACATGTTTGTAATAAGATACACTTCTGAGTGTTGCAGTGAGTCCCAAGGAGCATAAATAATATTCTACGGATCCTAATAGGAAATATTTATTTCTCAGAAGAGAGTACTGTAGTGGGATAGTGGCGGATGGATTGATCAATAGCACAATGGCTGAACATGCGAAGACTAGATAACGAGTAGATAAGAAGGGCAGCTGCGTAGTTTTCCTGGAGGATCAAACCCTTGGAGGCCAAAACGAGTAGTATCAGATGAGCATATGCCGGCAGTCTTCTACTCCGCTTGAAGCCTTTCCATGTTTAGTTAAAGGCAGTGTAGTCAGCTTAAATATAGCTTAATCAGTCATATTTCCTTGTCCTCCTCCCCCCACAGGTTTAAGTATCTTGCCACATGAAAAGTTTTTGGAAAAAGAATAGAAAAACTTTTGTTGATGAAATGGCACATTCCCATTCAAACGCACACTCTTGTCAAACTTTAAGATAAAAGCTGGGTAACAATTATCGACATTTTGGAATCTAACGTATATGTTCAGCGATTTTGGCATCAAGTGAGATTTAAAAGGAAGGAAGAGTTAAATGTATTAATACTGGAATATTTGTAAATTTAAACTTGTATACAATCTTACCATTAAGTACTTACTAGTCTGGATGTTTTTAATTGGTTTACTTATTAACAGACTAATATTTTAAGATAAAAGGTCTCTTGGGTCTTATAGTTGGATTTTAGTGGCAAATCAGGAAGAGTCCTTGAGGTAGGACCGTAAGGTCTGAGCTTCAAAAAAAACTGTAAGCCACTAGATGGCAGCAGAGAGAAAATGCTTTTTGTAGCTTTATTTCCTTCTGGGAACCATGACATTTTTACAGTCTGGATCTGTGACCCTAATCTGTAAATTCCAAAATGTATAGGGAGATACAGCTGCCATTTTATTAATACATATCAACTAACAATTGTCAAAATGGCACCTTGAAACAACTAGTTCTAAATACTGGGATTTGGGGCAATGGAAGAGACTACCTACAGCACAGGATTGAACTGTGGCGTCTCTGGTGGTCTCTGAACTTGGTTGTTTGACTGAAGATGTTTCATTTCCTGGCTAGGTGACCTTCTAATATGGCACCCCCAAATCTCTTGTCGAGCAAACATTGTAGGCATCACACAGTGAAGGATCACACAGCATATGCAACAGTTCTCTGCCTGTTCTACAGTAGGCTATTGCTAAGACTGAGGCTGCAAGTATGGTTAAGGCCACATTGTTTTCAATTCCCAGAGGCTTCCCTTTCAGTACTGGTTTGCAAATAATGAGAATATGCTTGAAATGTCAGCCTCATATGTAATTAACACTTACTCTGACAGGCTGTTGCATGTGATAGATTTAGAGAGAGAAAGAGAGGGAATGCTTATTTCAATTATTCAGTTATGCATAAAGTAATAAAACACAGGAAAAACCATACCACAGCAGCCTTCTGTTGCACAAATCATTGTTGTTGCTCTTGATGATACAAATGCTTTGCCTTCCAATTAAACATGCAGGCAAATGTGATCTATTTCTTACCAACACACATCTTCTCTTAAGACCCTATAAGGGCATAAAGGGACATCTCTGCATGCCATTAAAGTCAATAAAATTGAATGGCTTTTTGAGCGTGCTGGTTACAAGGTAGCCTCTTTCCAAAGGCTGCTTACATATTTTTCATTGTGTATTCTGCATAACGACAACACCCAGAAGCCTTAATTTAATGAAAGATTATGTTATCAGCATTTTCTACTTCAACATTTAGTTTGGCAGATAAAATAGGAACTGAAAATACACTAGCAGCCCATTTTATAATGCTATATGTCCTATAGTAATAGGGATTTCACTGTATCTTAGGAATTATTTAAAGCCTAATTTTTCATACATTTTTCATATCTGGATTTATTGATGGATGTCATGGTTTGCGATAATTAGAGCCAAAAACCTTCCATCTGAGCAATAAATGGCTATCTTGTAGAGTCTACCTTCAACTGTCCATAATGCAACGTTTTGACACTGAAGTAATTTCAGGATGTGGGATGACAACTGAATTTTCCTGGACAGAAGAAGCTAATCAGATTTCCTTGTTGGCTGGAACCTTGATTAAGCAACAAGTTTTTTGGGATGATCTGATTCTACACATTTCTATCTTGGATGTTTAACTCATAATTCCCAGCTTTACCTCACTTCCAATCATTTCCTGTGGCTCCTGACAGTAGCCTTACCTTTGTTGAACAATCTTCTGAAGAACCTATAGACGTGTTCAAATTGTAATGCATTTTGGATCATTCTAGGGTGCAGTCTTAATCCACCTTAAATAATTAACTAGGCCATTCATTAGGAACAAAAATGAGATTAGAACATCTGGAAACAAAGCAGTTCAATTTTCACGTTTAAAATGTCTAGAGTAGCTTTCCCTGACATGAAGACCTTCATACTGATTTTGCTGTAATTTCCATCTTCTACAAACAATAGCTAGCAACGGGTAATCCAACATTTTGAGAATGTTCTAGGTCAGGGTTAGGGAA
>JANHFO010010238.1:4687-21113 GCA_032468095.1 Pareas carinatus | reverse complement strand
ACTGAAAACTCCACATATTGTAAGCTATAATTTTGTTTATTGTTGTCTAATAAAAACTTTTTCTATAAAAAAAAAAACTGGTCCTTGCACTCATGACCAACACAGCATCCCCATAGTCATATGATCAAAATGTGCGCACTTGGCAACTGGTATGTATTTGCAACAGTTGTGTAGTCCCAGGATCCTGTGATCACCATTTGCGACCTTCCCAGCCAGTTCTTACTAGCAAAGTCAATGGGGAAAGTTGGATTTGCTTAAAAAGTCTGTGATTCACTTAACAACCACAGTGATGCATTTAACAACCACAGTGATTCACTTATCAACAATGGCAAAAAATGTCATAAAATTGGGCATGAATCACTTAACAACTGCCTTGCTTAGCAATGGAAATTCTGGTCCCAATTGTGGTTGTAAGTTGAGAACCTATCAGTAATAGCTGCAGAACACCTGAATAAGTATGAGCAAGCATTAGCGGTAATGCTTTTAAACTGATGTCTTCATAGTTTAGCGTGCTCTTTGGTCTAAGGGTATGTAGAAAAATATGATGGACACATCCACAATTTGGATATGACCTTCCCATAATTCAGGAACGTATGTGTTATTTTCATTGGCATCTTAGTTGTTCTTCTTTGCACTTTTTCCAGAGACTCAACATCTTTTTTGTAATCTGATGACCCAAACTGGACTCAGTGGTCTTACTAAAGATTTATAAAGCGGTACTAATACTTCACATGATTTTGATTCTATGCCTCTTTTTATGCAACCAAGGATGGTATTAGCTTTTTTGACTGATGCCACACACTGCTGGCACATGTTTTAATGATTGACCATTAGGACTCCTGGGTCCCGCTCACACTTTCTGTTTTTGAGCCAGGTTTCACCTAATTTGTTCTTGTACTTTTGGGTTTTCTTGCCTAGGTGTAAAACTTTGCTTCCTCCACATTAAATTTCATGTTGTTGGATAGGGCCCATTTTTCAAGTCTGTCAATATCTTTTTGGATCCTGAGCTTGTCTTCTGGGTTGGTGGCTGTTCCTGCCGGCTTAGTGTCATCTGCAAATTTAATGAGTTCCCCTTCTATTCCCTCATCTAAGTTACAAGGGGATAGGGAATTAGAGGTGACTCCAAAATTTCTATAATGGAAAGAATGACTTCATGTAATTGATAGGAGCAAATCAGTTTTTATTTTAAAATCCATATAGTGACCCTGTGATATTGTTTAATTAAAAGACACATACCATTAAATAAGAAATGTGGCTTGTAAATGAATGGAATGTTATCAAAAGAAATTCTAAAGAATGAGGCTTTTATGAAACAGATATTCTGTTCTTGGTAGATGTTGAGGCTTAGATTCCGCCCCCCCCTTAAACTTTCAATCTTTGTCCAGTATCATTATTTGGATCTGAAGGTTAAACTCTTAACTATTCTGAAGAATAAAAGAGGCAGAGAGCTGGTATGATTATTAAAGAAAATTAAATTTTAATTGGAATTTGTCTACTAGGTTGGCACTGAGAAACTATTGAGACCAATTTATGTGTTATTTCCATTTAAAACCCTTTTCAGTCAGTGATTTCAGCTTTTCTAAGCAAGCATTTTCCACAAGTGAAATTTTAATTAGCACATGAACAGTACTGCAAAATCTAGACTCTGCATTTTGTTTATGAATGGGGTTTTCTATATCTTAACTCACCATTAGGAGAGTCTATTACATTAGTGTCTTATTCATGGTGTATAATAGGTATTCAAGGGTCCTGGTTGGCAACTAATAATTGCTATCAGTCATATTTCAAATATTTGAAATTGAACAAGAACCAAAAAATAGATCATAAGTGATAGAATTAAGAATGCACTCATTTGCATCCTCATTTAAGAATATTCTGCTTTAACATTTACACATCAGTTGTCAGAAATATCTGTGCAATACATTTTTCAGCCATACAAAACAAGCTAGCAAGTAAATATCAGAAAAGGAAATAGGGTAATTTACTGAGAAGTCAGTAGATGTTCAGATATGTTACTAAGGAAATGTTTGCTCCTGTCAACCCGAAGAACAAAGCAAAGTTCCATGAGTGTTTTCCAGCCTTTTATCAATCAGCCCTGAGAGAAACATCTCTGGTGTAAAATTTTCTGAATTAACATTTCAACCATTTTAAAAGCTTTTTTGCACATCCACCCTTCACAATAAAAAAATCCCATATATATAAATATATGTGTACACACACACATACACACACACAGAGGACTTCTCGATGGATGGCGCAGTGGCAAGACAGGAGGTTTCGGGAGCTCCCAAACTGAACTGTCTGACATTTGGTGGACTGGGTCTTTTCAAGGTTCAAAGCTTCCCCAGAGAGGAAGTGGAGGAGAGGGGACTATTTCCACCTGAGCAGAAAGGAAACCGCCCCAATAGCAGAGGAAGAAAAGATCAACTCCTAATTGACAAAATGATTTTGGAAAACTGCAAGAGAAGGAAGACAAACCTGAATGTAATGACTACAAAAAAGCATTCAACTCTCTGCCACATGACTGGATAATCAAATGCCTTGAAACAATAGGAGTCAGTAGAAACATCAGAAACTTTGTGCAAAGATCGATGGCACAATGGAAGACACAATTGCAGGTCAATGGTGAAAGACTTGGAGAGATTAATATCAGGAGAGGAATATTTCAAGGAGATTCACTATCACTATCACCACTACTATTTCCTCTGTCAACATTACTGAATAACTCAGGCCATGGTTATCAAGCATCAAAAACATCTGCCAGACTATCTCGTCTCCTTTAAATGGACGGTCTGAAGCTGTATGAAAAAACACCATCTGAAATAGAATCACTGCTCAACACAGTTTGTATATAAAGTCAAGTTATAGCAATGGAGTTTGGATTGGACAAATGTGCCACACTCACTATCAAACAAGGAAAAATGGTGAAAACTGAAGGAACCAAGAGGCCTCACGAAAATAACATTAAAAATCTGGATGAGGATGATTACTACAAATACCTTGGTATCCTTCAATCTGATAACATCAAGCACACTGAAGTCAAGAAAAAGATTAGAGGTGAATACATCAAGAGAGTAAAGAAGATCTATTCTATTTGTAGATCTTTGTATTTTGTTATCTTCTATAGTTCTTTCTATTCTATTCTGCTGTCTCCAGGCACTGCCACATTCACTATCTAGACTTTTTTGTCTTTCTGATCAACAATTGTTAAGTCTGGGGTGTTATGTGGTAGGTGCCTGTCTGTTTGTATTCTAAAATTCCAGAGCAGTTTAACTTCTTGATTTTCTATGACTGTCTATTTTATGGTCCCACTAATTCTTGCTTGCAGGCAAATGATATTTCTTGCAGATCTTCCAATGCACCAGTGTTACTGCTTTGTTATGCCGCTGCTTGCAGTCAGTCTGTGCGATCTTCTTGCAGCAGCTTACCAGATGGTCCATTGTTTCTTCAGCTTCTTTGGATAGATGGCACTTACTATTTGTTGCTGTCTTTTCAATTTTGGCTTTGTATGCATTTGTCGTTATGGCTTGGCCTTGTGTAGTCAGAATTAATCCCTTGGTCTCTTTCTTCAACTTTCCTGCTTGAAACCATTGCCAGGTCTTGTTATTATCTGCTTTCTGAGCTATTTTTTAATGTACTGGTCATGTAGTGCTTTGTCTTCCATGCTTCCATTCTGTTCTTCATTTGGTCTTTCTTGTAGACCTTTCTTGTAGACCATGCATTCATAGTCATAAAGTACATTCATCATGTCACAAAACACTTTGGACTGAAAAACAAGAAACTAATGACTGTTCACTATGCATTATACCTCCATCATTATATATATCAATCTTGGTAGTACAATTTTACATCTACTCCTTCCAGTTCTTATCTAACCATTTATATAACTTTTAAATCCATTTAAACCTCCTAACCCTTTTGAATAATTTCATATTATATAAATCCTTCTATATAAATCACTACAAGGTAACAAACATCAATTTTTCATATCTTCTACTCTTTTAATCTCTTATCTCATCCTCCATTTAAAATTTATCTTTCAACATTTAAATCCATTTGAAACTCCTAGATCTTTTAGATAGTTTCACTTTTTATAAAACATCCTCTATAAATCACTACCCAATGACAAACTTCTCAATTTTCTATCATTACAAAGTAACAATGTTTTTCCTTTTTCATACTTCCTATCTCTTAATCTATTATCTAATCTTCCATTTTTATTTATCTTTCAACATTTAAATTCATATTTTTATAAAAACATCCTCTATAAATCACTACATAGTAACCAATTCATCAATATTCAAATCAAAACATTAGCCTATTGTGAAATTTGAATGGCAAGATGAGGAAGTTGTTTGCCTCAGACAAAAGTAGGGGCTACCATATCTGTAGAAAATAAGACAGCCATTGGATGGCAGTGAAGGTATGCATAACATTATTTGTTACCATCTAGTGTTTGCCTGGAAATTTGCAGCTCAGTCTGGAAGTTTACAGTCCAGACATTGCAGCTCTTTGCAAAAGGTACTTTCCAAAGTTGTGTATTCTGTCAACCCAAATTGTAAATCAGAAATTTTAGCTTATGAATGTATAAATATCCAGTCTGCTTCTGTTTATTTCAATTTTAAAATGTTTTTGCATTGCTACCCGCATTTGTCAAAATCATGATATTGGTGTGGAAATTGAAAACATGATAACAATAATCTACAATTGTAAAAAGCTATGGCAAAACATGAGAAGATTCTCTCACTTAATATACAGTGAACCATGCAAAGTAATTACATGATAACAGTAACCCATTTTTTTTCTGGCTAAGTTATGGACAAGACCTATTTAATGCTTGAAAACTCAGCTTAGTGCTGAATTGTCCAATTTATTCCAGGGAAATTTCCAGAAATAATCTCAGAAATAACCTGGATTCTAAAACATATTGGAGGCAACCTCTTATATCTGATCTGCCTTACTTGAAGGGTTGTTCAGAATACTATTCTGTCAAATTACAACAGCTTCTCCAGTCAGTATTATCTATGTACAGAAGAGGGTTACCCACAACTACCTATCTTTGGTTTGATCACAAGTGCTATAGGAGGCTAGGAAGAAAATGTTTGTTTAGAGAAAATAAACACGATCCAGTTTCATATCCTGTCCCAGATTTATTGTTTCTGAAGTAGCAGTAAAAACATTGAGTCAAGAAGAAGCAGGCTTTCCGGAAATCATTTAAAAAAATTGTCTGTCATTTGGCACCATTTGTCATGTCCAAATAACAGTTCCTCTTGTTCTTCATCTTTTTATTAGCATTAGCATATCAGGACCTATTCAATCGTATTAAGTAATTCAGGAAGAACCTGCTGAGCCAACTTGGAGCTCAATGGGTTCCCACACTGAATCCCTCTAACAGGCTCAGAAACAGTAGATTTAATTAAACAACTCAAGCCCTAAGACCCCAGGAAGAACACTGCAGAAATTCTTTAGAATACTCTTAACTGGTGAACCCCTGCTTTGACTCCCTGTTCAGATTTAGCTTTGATAGTTCTTATCTATATATAAAAAAGTAAACTAGGATTTGTCTGCTAATTATCAGCCTATTAACCTTTTTAGCATAATGAGGACATTGTATGCTAGGTATTTATATAATACATTCCTAGAGTAGGATGAATCAGTGACCATTTTGGCTGAAGAGACTTGACAGTATAACTGGCTGTTTCATTTTAGCCCATACTCTTAGTTTACAGCACAAGGTCAAAAATATGTTTTTAAGCTAGGATCAATACTACATGTAGCTTTTACTGATTTCAGTTTCTTAAAAAAAAAATCTTAATCTAAATCATGGTGTAAACTTAAGAATTCTACCAGAGATTCAGAAGATGCCAGCTTCTGCGTACAGATAGACAGAACCATTAAACCAAGAATATGATTATTGACAGACATTTTAGGCAAGGATTGTTTAATGTTTATATCAGTTTTCTATAGTCCAAAATGAGTTATTCATTCCATAATCCTTGAAACTGAAGGATACACAGATTCCAGTCCTCCTATATGCAGATCATGCTGTGGTGCTATTTCAGTTGCCAAATGGCCTTAAGCAAGACTTGCATGCCTTAGGCACATATTGTAGCATAGAAGCACTCAGAATTAATTGCACAAAAACGGTTTGTTAAGTACTTGTAAAATTCGTGTCTGGCAACTGAATAGGCACCTGGTTGAATGGATTAAAATCTTCAGTGTCTAGGGTTGTATTCCATTATCAGTAAATTCAATGAATACAGTATAGTGTGTTGCTCAAAATGCAGACAAATCAACAATGGCTTTGCAATCTTTCTATTATTGAGGGATATATTATTCATGTTTGCTGCACTAAAAATATTTTAAGTCAGAGTCTGAACACAACATCAATTCAAAATCCATTTGGGACCATACATTTTCCCCACCTCCTTGGAGAAGATACAGTTTGAATTTTTAAGGAAGAATTTTCAAGAGTTTCCATGGTGTGTTTTTAATACGGTTTTGTGCCATGAGGCCAGCATGGCCAGAATTGAAAATCGTGTATGGTAATCACCCTTCCCCTACTGGCAAAAGCTGCATTCTCCCCTTCCCCTATGAACTTGCCCCAATCCACAATTTTAATTGGTGGTTTTGTTGTTTTATTCTAGAGTAGGACATTGCATGAGAAACTGAAATATGATGGTTTTCCCTGCACCGTAGTTCTGTAATGGGACATGAACACATACTACTAATCCATAAATAGGGTGCCAAGAATTTGGAAGGCCAATTAGATTTGACTGCCATACCCAAAGATGTGTTACCATGTAATTGATACCCTTTTTTCAAGCCAGCTAGACATTTAAGCCAAATAGCAGTTCCAAAATTCTAAAGAGACTTAATTCTGGCAAGACTTAATGCCTTCAAAAACTTCACAAGATTCTGTTTGAACAAAGACTTTGCTTCTATAGTGAAGGAGTTATTCAAACATTATTCACTGTTATATTGCCCTTATTACAAAGAAGTTCAGTTAGAGTTACTAACTCTTTCTATTCAGGAAGCTTTGAGACAGCCTGGATTCAATCTATTTACAGATACAATTATCTGACAAGTGTGATCCAGTGTTTCTAAAAGTGGTTGAATTTTGCTTCACTATTTATAAACACATTGTACTTTGATCACAGTAGTTTTATAATTATTTAGTTTCATATGATTTTTTAAAAATTTGCTAACTTAGAACTTGTCTTCTTTCTTCTTTTATGAATTGGTGAATGCCTATAATAAAATTTATTGAGTGATTGTTTCTAATCTTCCCTATGACTAGGATTTTTTTTGTAGTTAAGAATGACTTCCCAAATCAGGATAAATGATTTTATCTCAATTAATTCATATGATATGGAATAATATAAAGTATATACAGTAATACCAACTTTGGGGATGACCGAGCTTTTAAGGAGAGACTTTTAGGAAAGTTTGCTAAATCTCAACAAAAAGGGGAAAAAACACTCAAAATAATCTAATCATGATTTTATTTGGCATAAGAGAAAAACTTACAGGCTTTTAAGATTCTGTTATTCTGCTCCACTCCAAGTAATTGTTAAAATCCTAGGATTCCTGTTTCTTCATCTTGCTACCTCTAAAGGGCTGACAGGCATTTGTGAGTAGGGCTAACATATTTGGACTGCAAAAATCTGTATGGCAATTAGAGGGCAATAAAAAAAGTAAAACTTAATAGGCTGCCTTCTACAGATGCAACTTGGATATCATAGCCCTGAACATAGCCCTTAAAAAACTTTTCAATAATATTTCAGAAATTTCACGTTTCTGACCCAGGTTAATGAACTTACCCTTCAAAGATTTAAATGATCAGGGACTAAATTCCATAAGGTACCCATCCACAGTTTGAGATCAACACCTTAATATCTATTCATACCTGTTTTGGCTGTTGGATCCTGGAAGCAAATATTTTTACAATGATTCATTTGTAGAGCAGACTAACAATGATACACCAGTCTCCTCACTGGATATTTCTCATAGAGAGGCTTTTTTTCTAACAAAAAATAGGTTGTTCAATTTATAATAAGATTCTGGCTGTAATTATTTATTAGGTCTAAATGTTCTGATTGTGCTGGATGTGCTTTCCAGTGTTACAGCTAGATCTTATTTATTTTTAATTTTAGTATTACAGTTTTATTGTTTTGGAGTTTTATCTATATTTCATGGTGATTGCTGGAAGTCACCTTGGAAATGGTTTATTCTAAAAAGCAGGTGATTAATATTTTAGAAGAATAAGTAAACAGTCTTTGAGAACTGCCAAATAGTGTTTTGTGGATTGCAAATGAGTGTTATTCTTCTTTTCTCCAGCTAATATGCTGTTTTTTTTTCTTTTTCTTCTTCTTATGAACATATTAATACATGAATTATATCCTGGGATTTTCAAGACATGCTCCTTGTCATTTGCCCCATTTAACTTTGGGTATTCTGCTGGCTTGGATTAGACATCCCTTGTTAGTGGATATCTGCAACAAGAAACTTTGGTATGGTCAAATATTTATTACATTTGACCAGAATCTACATATAACTGGATGGAATTCTATATGTGAAGAGCTGATGATAGGTCCTACAGGTGTGTAGCGCTCATGTTTGGATGCAGCTGCATAATTTCCGAAAAAGTTAATCTGAAGTCCCCAAAGGTGCTTTTTCAAAAGGCAACTAGGCTTTCTTCATTTTTTCTCAAACACTTTTGGCTTCTCATCCAAGAAGCATCGTCAGTTCTGACTGGATGCTGAAGAATGAAAGAATTTCTTTCCTTTGGGATCATCTGGTTGTTAGCAAAGTTTATTCATATTTGGAATATTCACATAATATATCCTCTCTCATGAATCATACACAAACCTTATTATTAAAAAAGAGAGCTGAAGATAAATATCTTCTATATATTTTGGGAAGGATATTTTGTTACTGTATCATTCTTTTAATATTGTAAATTCCTTTAGTGGTCCTTTCCCCCTCTATACACATATGGAGATTTATCTTTTCTTCCACATATGACCGATGAGTCTCATTTGAAGGGTTGGAAATTGCTTTCTAATTCTACAGATATGTTACATAAAAAGGCCCAGTAGTACATGCGATATTTGGGGTATAACTTCATACAGACCAAAGCAGGGTTTCCCAATCTTGACAACTTTAAGGCGGATGGACTTCAATCTCTCAGAATTCCCCAGTCAACATGGCTGGCTGGGGAATTCTGGAAGCTGAACTCCACCCGCCTTAAAGTTGTCAATATTGGAAAACCCTAGACTAAAGGGAGCATCTGATTCATCTGAAAACCATACTATTAACAAGAATAACAGAGTTGGAAGGGATCTTGGAGTTCTTCAAACCCCTGCTCAAGCAGAAGACCTTATATCAAATGGTTGACCAATCTCTTCCTAAAAAACTCCAGTATTGGAATGCTCACAACTTCTAAATTCATTCCAATGAATTCAGAAATTAGTAAATAACTCTAAATTTTATGTTCTCTAGAGTTTTAAGTGACAAAAGCAGTGAAAGATAATAGGCATTACGTGGACTCAGCTAGTTATCTTCAGTAAATCAATCCAATGGCTTTTCTTCATATTTTAATCAGTATATATAATCTTTCTAATAGTACAGTGGAAGTTACGAAGGAGATCTAGGTCAGTACCGTCACAGGCAGAATCGGAAGCTAATCTCTCCATCCCCTTCCATCCTTGCTCCCCTCATGGACACCAGATTAATAGACTAAAATGGCAACAGAACTCAAATGTTCCTGAGCTCTGCACAGAACTTTCTCTCAGAACAGGGAAGAGACACGTCATCCCCCTAAACTGAAAAGTGAGATGAACATTAGCCTTTTTGAAAATGAAATGAAATATATGAAAAGGTGAATCTTGGCTAACTATGCCACAAAGCAGCAATTTTCAAATGCTTCCAGGCCACAGAACCCGTTAGCTAAAAAAGAAGGAAGGAAGGGAAGAAGGAAGGAAGGAAGGAAGGAAGGAAGGAAGGAAGGAAGGAAGGAAGGAAGGAAGGAAGGAAGGAAGGAAGGAAGGAAATACATATCTACTCTTTCAAAAGAAAGTCAAGTATTAGCTTTGCTGGCAGAATGTTTTTTTCAAAATCCTTTGAAAGGAACAATCTAGGCCTGGGAACTATCTTCTAGTACAATTTATTCCATTCAGTTTCTGTAGTTCAGAGATTTTCAAGCTAGGCTCTGTGGACCCCCTGGTGTCCGTGGGAAGTTGCCAAGAGGCTCACAGACAGGTCAAGAAAAATTTGGAAAACGTAATATACACGAATTGTCAATTAGTAATTTGTGGGAATGGGGTCCCCAGCTTGAAAAAGTTGACAACCTCTGCTGTAGTTTATTTATTTAACAAATTTTTATAGTTGCCCAGTTCACACATAGGTGACTCCAGGCACCTTATAAAAAGTAAAAAAAAATCCAATATCTAATAAAAATTCAATAAAAAACCCTCATCTAACTCCCATGTTAGCAAGTTAGACTTAGGTTTTCCTCAAGTTTATATATAGGAACTCTTTCTTTAATAAACATATGAATTTTTTCACTTTCAGTACATAGATGACTACATGCAATAAAAATACAGAAGAATCCCACCAAAATCAAACTTACAGGAGGATTTTACCACTCCCTAAAATGTTAAGAAAGGGAAAGACAGTGTGAGTCTATGTCATACATGTTTTGGAGGCTACCTCATCTGATCTAGAGAAGGCATTTTGAAATCAACTCAAGCAAAAATCTCCAGGTTTATATTTTCTGGAAAATGAGATTTTAAAAAATGCAGTGATTGAGAAGTGAAAATTATAGTGGGAGCTGAAGAGAAACTTGGAAGTTTTCTTTAGGCCAGAGGGGAAAAAAAAGTCATTTGACAATGCAGACTATGAGATTTAATGACCCTCTGAATAAGAAACACTGCAGAACCGCGGATCTAGCTGCAGTTTTATCTATGTGTTACTAAAACTCTTGTGTGTCTTTGATACTTTGTAGCCTTCAACTTGTATTAAAAGGCAAAACCTGTCAACAAAGGTACATTAAATGGGGCTTGGACCCCTTACTCTGGAAGGAAAGAAATTTGAGAAATGTTTAGCCAGTTCAGCCCTGTGAAACTGGCACTGCTGTGATCAGCTGCAGTCACATAATCCTTATTTTCAGCATTCTCCAACAGCTTTCCAAAAGTCGATTGGGAACCTGGAAGGAGATGATATGATTGCCAATGCTCCTTGTCTCCTTTGCACTAGCAAAGTCTTGTGGGAAGCTTGAAGGGAGAAAGTCAATGGAGTAGTCTTTCCTCTCCATCAATCTCTCAGTGCTTACATCATGTTGACCACTCCCACACTCCCTTGCTACACCTCCCCCAGCAGTAGCCACTGTCTACCAGGAAAGGAAGGGAAGAAGAGAAGGGAGGGGAGAGGGAGGGAAGGGAAGAAGATTTCTGATGCACATTGCTAGCTTCCCACAAGGAAACTCAATGGGGAAGCTGACAGGAAGTTGGAAGTTTCTCCTGCTCTCACTGTTTTTTTGCCCATCTGTGATCGTTCTGTTTTTCTGTTTGGGTAAGGAAATGTCTCTGAAATGATGTCTCAATGGGGCATAGGTTGTCTAGAAATTATTAAAGCCTATGCCAGTCAGGGATGCATGTTACAAATGATTTTACAAGTAACTTTGATTTGTGTCAAAATTAATGGATTTCTTTTATTTTTGTTTTGAGCTTGCTCCTTTCTCAAGATGCAGAAACATTTGCTTTCCTGCTCTTGACTTCTAGTCTTCAATGATTTTTTGGTTTCAGTGACTTTGAACTTCCTTCAACCTCATGATTTTGCTTCTTCCCTGTAAGTTTTTTTTTCCTGGTTTAAGCCACAAATGTGACATGATCATTGGCAGCTGTCAGCAAATGCCAATTTATTTATTTTTTAAAAAAAATTGGATCTTTTTTCTCATGCAAGGCATGTCAGCATACATTTTTGAGTACTTTACATGAAAAGAGAATATCTCAGAAAATATCTAAAAGGAATGTTGGGCAGATGATTTTCCTCATTTTATTGTTAACTTGAAATGACTTCCATGGTCTCAAAGCAATTTGAAAATTGTTGGAGAAGCTTCTTTCTACAATGGATTGATCTGTGATGGTAGTAGCAGTGGTAGTGATAGTGGTGATGACAGTACAATAGAAACCTATTATACTGGACTTCCCATTGGATTTTCATCTGCTGCTAACAGTGTCATGATAATGTTAGTGGTGACTTTAAGAAGTAGTAAATATTTAGTGTTCTCATTATCTTTTAGAAATGCAAGAAAATGTTCTCCACTGATTTAACATAAAGACAGCTCCCTACCTTGCAGGTGTGTACTCGTTTTTTTTTAAAGCCAACTAGAGAATTTTCTGTTATATATAACTTTCTTTTTGTTGCCCATATTTTTGAACTCATGTTCTTGTATTGTGAATTTCAATCAGAAAGATAAACTTTCAAAACAGTGCTTTTTGGCAGCAAGCTAAGGTGTTTTTATAATTATTTCTTATTAAAGGCTCTTATAAAATATTATCCTCAATTTTTCATCTCAATACCTATGGAGATATCACAGCGTTTTGATCTTTTCATGTCATTTCCTAAGCTAGCTAAACTGGATTTTCCATTGTAGTCAAAGATCTGTGTGTTTATAAAGTGTCAACTAATGCAGTTGGTGTTGTCAAAGCTGTAAAAATTAAAATAATTTTTTTTAAAATAGTAAGCCAAGGAGTAGGGTCAGTAAGTAAAATCCTTGAAAGCTTTCTTGTGAAGTGGGTTTGTACATCTCGTATTAATTTGCCCTTCAATAGTCTCAACCAGCCATTACTGACTTTTTAATTAAGGAAACATATCTTCCATAAAAAAAAATCTACATGTTTTTACATTAACTTAAATAAAAATAGGTTTGGGCTGAGCAGAGACTGATAAATGCCAAAGCTTACTAACAAAATGTTGCACATTTTTTTCTTCCACCCACAGATTCTGTGCCTGTGGAGATTTTCTAGCATGGTAATATTTATACTTTTATGATCACACTGTTAGAAACATTCCTAAGACATAGTAGGCCTGCACCACAGCATATTGCAAGCCTTTCTGGGAACCATCATCTTATATTGTATCTTGGTTACACTCATAAAAAGTTTAAGAAATCAGAGTAGTTGCATCATTCTGTTTTAATATACAGCTCAGTTGTTGGCATTTATATGGGAGAACATTCAAGAATTTAGGAAGTGAAACACAAATACTCTGGAAAGTTAGATGGTTATAGAAGGCTTAAATTTCAAAAGCTACCAAAATGTAATGTTTGCAATATGGGGAAAAATCAGCTATAACAATGTAAATATTTATATGGGAATTGCTTCACCTCACCCCCAATTAAATAGTTTTTATGCTGCATTATAAATATTTCAGGCATTAAAGTGGCTTTTGGCAACTAAAGTTTATGCAAATATAATGGAATGGACTTTATGGAGCTGCAAGTCTCTTCATACTTTTCTATGACCATAGTTATTACGCTATACTTGAATCTTTAAAAATAGACCTTATATATCAGAATAAGAGTCTGTGTAGTCGATCAGGTTGTTTACCAAATGATCAAGCTGATACCATTGGAAAGTCTTCAAAATCGTTCCAGTTATGTTTTCTAGCAATGGCTATTGGGAGATGTATGGCCTCAATTTTTAGAGGTAATATATAACTATAATGACTTTTTATTTCTGTGCTGGACATTTCTTCAGTCACAGAGGAAATCTTGCTACTATTTTCTGTTGATAGCATTAGATTCCATTGTGAAAAACACCTATTTGGGAGGGTGTGGCTTATTAGTACTTCCAAAAAATACCTGGTAGTTGACTCCACATTGAGAATCTGAAATAGACAGAATTCATCTTTTGTTTTATGCTCCAACCTTCCCCATTCGTAGGATGACATGGCTCTACAGGTATCCTTAAGTTTCAGGATTGGTGAACAATGGTTAAGAGTTTTGCACAGCTTTGCACAGGAAGAACTAAAGCACCTTTCCATTTTTCATTGAAGTGGGTTCAGAAGAGAAGTAGAAAGATAAAGAATTTCTAGGTAAACTAAGGTATATTTGGTACCCATAAGTATATATCTTACTACAGTACAGCTTCAGCTCGTCTCAGCTTTGGCCCTTCTAAAATCCCCTAGCTATGTGTACAAATTTGTCAGAAGTGTTCTCATAAAAATGTATAGGTGCAATTTTTGTCTCTAGACACAGCTGGGTGTTTTATAATTGTTCCTTGGTGGTATGCGGAGAGTACAGATAGTGTTTAAGGGAAATTTCAAATAGCAAAACATCGCATGATATATTTTGTCATGAAGCAGCCTCTAGCTTCTGTACCATGAAAGGGAACCTTTCATATTATCACTAGTCAACCTAATTCAAAATACTAAATCTGTCTGTGCAGGAATTCATAAAAAAGAATGAATTATGATATATACCGTACTTAAGGAGTTATTTTGTCTTGCCAACAATAACACAACTATACTGAGAACTGGAATTGTATACCATTTTTAGTAATGGAAAAAACATGGGCATGATGGCTCAGTGGTTAAAGAGGCAGAGCTTGTCAGCTAGTGAGCTGACAGACCGGGTTTAAGACCCAAACTCTGTGCGGTGGGGTGAGTGCCCGTTACTTTGAATCATTAGAATATCAGAGTTGGAAGGGATCTTGGAGTCTTCTAATCCAACTCCCTGCTCAGGCAGGAAACTCTGATCAGACAGACGATTGTCCAATCTCTTCTTAAAAACTTCCAGTGTTGGAGCATTCACAGCTTCTGGAGGCAAGTTGTTCCATTGAATAATTGTTCTAACTTTCAGGAAATTTCTCCTTAGTTCCAGGTTGCTTCTCTCTTTGATTAGTTCCCATCCATTATTTCTTGTCCTGTCCTGTGCTTTGGAGAATAGCTTGACTCCCTCTTCTTTGTGGCAGTTGCTCAAATACTGGGAGACTGCTATCATCTCACCCCTAGTTCTTCTTTTCATTAAAGTAGACATACTCAATTCAAGCGACCGTTCTTTATATGTTTTAGTCTCCAGTCCTCTAATCATCTTTGTTGCTCTTCTCTGCACTTTTTCTAGAGTCTCAAAATCCTTTTTACATTGTGGTGACCAAAATTGGATGCAGTATTGGTAAGTGTGGTCTTACCAAGGCATTATAAAGTGGTGTTAACACTTCACGTGATCTTGATTCTATCCTTCTGTTAATGCAGCCTAGGACTGTGTTGATTTTTTTGGCAGCTGCAGCACACACTTCCTCCAGCTGCTGCCCACTTAGCAGTTAGAAAACATGCAAATGCTAGTACCCAATACACCAAATTTCTGTTCTTCTCTATTGATATTTTCCATATTAGTAGTTAAAATTGATGCATTCACTGCTGCTACTATTCATGATTGATGGGATATTTTATATTGCATAATTTTTCATCAAACACAGGCAAAGCATTTTGATTTTTGGGTAAAACACTGTCTCAGTAGGATACCAAAATAATAGATGAGATAACTAGCAGACAGAATTACATACAACGTTGTTTCTTTTTACATCATTTTTTTGTTTTATCATGTTAACTGGATTTCATGGATCTCTACTACAGACAAATCCATAACACTATTCTGAATATAATTTTAGAAGTAAGGAATCCAACTACGACTAAATAAAATGTTGCTACAGAAAGAAGCAAGAGGGGAGGACTGTAAAAAGAAATTAAAAGTTTTTTTTAAAAAAAATAAGTTAGGTAAAGGCACTAATTTAAGAATGTTGGAGATGCAATTAAAGCTTTTATTGGAGACTATGTTATACAATATGATTGTGAACTTAAAAGAATAGTCAAGAGAAGCTATTTTGGATGAAATTAAGAGAAAAGAAGAAGAATTAAAGAAATTTCCAGGGAAGATAAGTATTTCTCGACAAATTAAGCCTTTACAAAAACAACTATCTATGTTAATAGTAAGAGGAATAGAAATAAATGTGAATTGTATAAAGCAAAAGAAAAGATTCTGTAAATAAACAGAGAAAGTAGCTAGCATATAGCAAAAAGAAAAAGAAAAGAATATTGAAATTACAAGAGGGCGATATTATATTAATGGATAATATGACCATAGAAAAAGAGTTTCATGATTATTGTTAACGGTGATCTAACAAAACATGATAGAATGCCCACTGTCTCCTCTCTTGTTTGGTTTATATAGGAAGATGAGAGAATTATGGGAATAAAGATTATTATGGACTATTGTAATTCTCTCTACATGGGGCTCCCCTTGGGGCACATCCGGAAGCTCCAGTTAGTGCAGAATGCGGCCGCGCGGGGGGTTATGGGTGCCAGTGGAAGAGCTCATGTGGCCCCCCTCCTGCGCGAGCTGCATTGGTTGCCGGTGGGCTTC
>JANHFO010010236.1:14383-28224 GCA_032468095.1 Pareas carinatus | reverse complement strand
ACAGTACATCTTTTTGATAATTGTCCTAATCATTGTCCATAGGCAAATTACAGCTCAAACTGAAAAATAGAAAAAAAATCAAATGAAAAACCAAAGCAAAGAAAATACAATGATTAGCATAGCAAAGAATTATACTAGCAAAGTAAATATATTGGCTAGAGGAAGAAATGGTGAAGGATTGAATTATATCATAACAGGTACAACTGCTGTCCAATCATATGCCTGTGACAGATGAACAATAGTCATCTCACAGAGCAAATGAGCAATGAATGTGCGAACACTCAGCTACAGGGGAAACTGTGCTTAACCTCTAACAACACTTGCAACTTTGGTGCTGGAGCTTTCCCAGCAATGGGAATAAAATAGCTGCAGGAAAGTTGCAGGCCCAGGTTTATGGGGTTCACTGATGTTTCACCGTAGGTGTAAATGACATGTTCACTGCATTTTTCCCTAGATATTCATGGTCTATATATACACTCTGAGTACCTGAAAAGGCTAAAGGAGTCCATTTCCTGATATTCCCTTTTCTCTTTTGCCATTTAAAAAATTCACAGAGTTGTGCATTTAGCCCAGGTTAGGTTATTTTTTTCCTTTTTATTTCTTCCTAAGGTTAATACTTTGGAGGAGCACATATACAGCATTCTTGTTACCATAGATGTCTCAATATCTTTTTTTTAAAAGGGAAAAAGGAACGAAAAAGAAAGGGGGGGTTGTTTGAAATCATTCTGTTTCAAATAATGAGCATGTGCACCTTTTTGCCTCAGGCCTTCATACACAATTTAGCCAGAAAGCCAGGGCAGATCATGATTTAGCTTTTGACATCTCCTGCCTTGAGGCCAGTAGAGACTAATACAGATTTCTGACTCTGAGCACACCACAGGAAAAAAAAAGTGAGGGAGAGAGGCCTTTTATTGACTAAATGATAAAGAGGTTTGTAATGATAAATAACAGTCATTTTATTGTGGAATTCCCCAGAAAAGATGCATTTTGCTGTGTCTGAAGAAGTCGGCGAGCCGGGGCCGATTCCCGGTGGAACTGAACCTGTTAAGCTCCCAATATTCCTGTGCAAAACTGGAAGCTGCAAATTTCATGAGACCCATCCTATTAAAGCTGCATAAGCGCAATACATAATCAGGATTCCACCCAATACAGTTGTAACAGGGAGGATTAGCTGAAGGCTATGTGTCTGACATAATCACTGGTGTCTCAGCACCCAGCCTGCTTGGGCCTTTTCTTCCTCTCTGCCAGCCTTGATCGATAGTTTAATTGTAGTCTTTGGGAGCAATAATGGATAATTCAGCCTGAACTATCCGTTATGAGCTGTGGTGTCAAGAATGGAGCTTTCAGAATTAAACAAGAGTTGGCTAATATTATTACATTTGTACAGCTCACATACAGTTAAATTCCATTTACAAATACTGCCTTGACAACTCATGGAGTTCAATAAACATTGGCTGAGATAGGTTAAGATAAGGGAAATTTAAGGAGGGGAAGGAGGGAAACAGATTGATGCAAATTACGCTATTTTTATGTAAGCCATAGTCTTTCATTGCAAACCAGGATTATATTATTTTGACCACACGACTCACCTGACATCATCATGCAGATGATGCAATTATATAATTTGCAAGTGTCATACTGTGACACTCAATACGGTTTGTAAACCATATCATTTGCAGTGTCATCATGCAATACATGTTGTCATTTTCCTCCCTTTTGCAACATATATGGATCTCACATTGGAGTCCTTAAATTTATCTCAGGATAGGTTAAAATAACAACATATATTTAACTTAATAAGATGTCAAAAATAGGATGATGCATATTAAATACATTACAACTAAGCCGAAAGGGAAAATGTTGTATACCATAGCCAGGTATAATCACATTCTCTGTATCAGCTTCCACCAATTTCTTGCCTACAACAGGTGAGAAGCACCTCTGAAATTTTTCAAATTAAAAGATTCATCTATATAACCATTCTGAAGTGTCCATCTCTTTTTCTGTAGCAACTACAGTATATGAAGAAAAAAGTCTATTTGGCTAAGGGGGAAAAAGATTACAGATAACTTATGCTCCTGAAAAAAACATCTGGGTGTTCGGTATTCATGATCATGAGGGTTAAAAAGTCAACTACACATATTCATTCAAAATAGCCATCTATCAAATATTTGCTGGAAGCTCTCTGAGATTTTCATATTTATGAGATCTTTGCATGTGTGTTGCTATAGATTTCTTCTTTATTGCCTGGTGTTACTACAATAAATGTTTATACTGTATTCAGCATTAGGAATCCTATTCATATCAATGAAAACTAACACTTCTTAGTATTACAACTTTCTGAGTATGTATTTGAATATGAGGAGCAAATAAACTGTAAATTTAAAAAAAGTCCAAGTAAACATGTTAAAATATATTGTCGCCTTCTGTAAAGTGGGATTAAGCAAGAAAGAACAGACATTTATCATAATACTTCGCTATGGTTCCAAAACTTACTTCCAATTTTTTTTTCTTTTTAGAACTAAAAATTAATAATTAAGTAGTAAGTTATTCCTATTTTAGAGAATTTATCTTAAAGAATATATTATTTATGTATTGATGATTAGAGAAAGTTTGCAGGAAAATAGCTAGAGGTGTATGGGAGGAGTCAGAAATTATTACCGTTTAGATTATGATGATGAAGATGATATAAATAATGACCAATGAATTAGTGTTTTTTGTTGTTAAATAAAATTTTCTTTCATGCAATCATATGATTCTATCAATGACAATTTGTTTTCACTGTACCACATTTCCTATCTTTATATGCCATCTCAGCTGGGATCAGGATAAAATCTGAGAATTCTTGATCAAACACTGCAGAGAACTCAATTTAAGCAAGATGATGATATCTAGAATTCAAAAAACAAAATATATCAATTATATTAGGCCTACATAATCTATGATCCACAATTCTACATTCAGTTTCTCGGCCATGTACTATGTAAGAGCCACTTTTTCAGGTCCTAATGGACAGAATACAAGTAAGTCATGTGGTTTATTAAGTCCCTGGAAAAATATCTTCAATGTTCAATTTGAAATGTAAATATCTAAGCTACAGTCAGCCGTTTTGGGGAAAGCAAATTGAAGGGAAGGAAAAAGTTTTCCCGTAATGTTTTTATTTAGATTTAGTAGTTCTTACCGTTTGTTATATTCTGTTGTCACTATCCAATGTGGATCTTTTTTTCCTTTTCCTTTTGGTAACAATAGAAATATTTTTTTAAAAAAAACCAGTACCTGAAACATACAATTATGCTGACCCAGCCCTTTGGAATAGCCTCAAGGGGTCCCTACTCTTTTAGCTTTCTGTGAAGAACTGAATCTTCCCCTACAAATTGGGATAGGAGTTGCGGCTAGTTATGGTAATGTTTGGTCTGCTGAGCAGCCCAGAATCATCATATGAAATAGGCTGCCATAAAAGTCCTTTAAATAAATAAACAAACAAACAAACAAACAAACAAACAAACAAACAAACAATACAAACTTGGGTTTACATTCCTTAAACTGATCACATTTGAGGAAAGAATTGCAGTTCATCAACAATGCTAGTTCTTTTAATGTAATGTTTAGTTGATATGACACTGTTTCGTTAAGCATATCCTTCTAGATGCATGGAAGAAAGGTATCAACATACATTTTCCATTTATAGACTTTACATTCTAGCTACTAGACCAGATTGGCTGTCTTTCAAATAAGATAATATCACACAGAAGTCTTTTGTGCATGAATTTGAGATATTCAATGTTGCTCAGAATGCCCATATCTATTTATAAAAGTCACGCATTATCTCATGATTCTCTTGGTTTCAATGACGTGGATTAAACTGAATAGTTACTGCTCTTCCTAGAAGATTTGAAAGGATGTTCATATCATTGCAAAATACATTAATACCCTGTTTCCCCAAAAGTAAGACATCCTCCAAAAATAAGACTTACTTATAGTTTTGCCTCTCACTGAAATATAAGGCATTCCCCGAAAATGAGACCTCCCCGATAATAAGGCCTCGGACATCCGGTTCTGGGTGGCCTCGATGGAAAAATAAGACATCCCCTGAAAATAAGACCTAGCGCATGTTTGAGTGCAAAATTAATATAAGACAGTGTCTTATTTTCAGGAAAACACAGTAGATCTTTCCTGTTTCCTGCAACAAATATCTCTAAGTAGTTTTATAAATACATATTTAAAAGAAGCTGATGTTCTTTAAATATTTAATAATGTTGTAATGTATTCCATATTATAGATAATTTCAAAGATCAGTGCACTACTCTTGAAGTTCTTTTTCTAATACCCTTTCCTGATTCTTAGGCTAACAAACAAAGGAAGGAATACTTCTGTTAAACTTTTCCCACAGAAATGAAGTAGAACAATTTTTTTGCCTAGATACCACTATGAGTGGCATGCATTTCAATTCATTAAATTACGTTCCATTGCTATAAGCCATTAAACCTGCATCCTGGCACACTGAAGTAGTCTGTGGATGATTCCAAATTAGTTGGTCTCTTCCTACAAAGCTTCAGAATTACATTAATGGAAGCATATAGTGCTGGATTAAAATCACCATAAACCACAACAAGCGAGAGCATTTTCTTTACTCAAGTGAAAGGTCCTGTTTCTCCTTTCAAATTCACTTTACTTCAGTTGATAGGTTTGCATTACAAATCCTCTTGAAGAGACACCTCTGCACTTTCAGGTAAGACACATTTGTATCCTCTGTACTAATTCCTATAGAGTAGAATATTTTTTTGCATTGACTAAAAAGGAATTTCTCAAGTTCCATATACTCCAGGTCTTACAGGCAATGTATTTTCAGTATGACATATTTAAAAAGAACTAAGTAATTATATATTTGTACCAAAGCTCTGTTGAACAAATGTCCTGAATTTATTTGTATATGGTGCTCAGCAATATTGGAATTTGCCATTATAGATTTCAACACAATCATGTACCTTATGTGGAAACCTGTGAATATTAACTAGCTATTCTTTGTGAAATTGAAGGCAGCACCATCTTTCCTTTTGCCTCAAGTTTGGCCACTTGAGAGCTATGTTCACACATTTAGTGACTGTTCAAAGTTGCAATGACATTGAATGTGGGGAACTAATAACTCGTCCTCAGAGTTCTAGCCACCACAGCATCCCCATGGTCACATGATCATGATTCGAGTACCCAGTTGGCATTGTTACATTAGCCAGGAGACCACAATGCTATTGCTGAGTAGTAGTTTGGCTGTTACTCTGTTGTTGAACGCGTTTATGCATTGCCCAAGGTACGCCACAGAAGGGTGAGCTGATTTCGCATCAGAAACAAAGACAAACTCTTTCTACAGCATCATCCAAGGCCCTCTCCCTTCCTTGGAGCCGTCTCGTAAACAGGCACCACAACCAGGAAGGTTCAGAACTGGCAAGAATCTGACTGACTGCACGGAGCACCCACTCAATTCCCCAGCAACGCGATACCTATTTATCTACTCACATAAAACATGTTTTCACACTGTTAGGTGGACAGAAGCTGAGTGTCAAGCTCTGGATTATTTGTCCCAGCCAGGAGTCTACGCTTGCCAATTCCTAAGGGCGAGGTAGAGTTGTCTTAGTAACACAGGGTGGGATAGTTACAGATATTTCTAAGAAATGTCAATGTATTCAGCCTGTGAGAGAAATTCATTTCCAAGGTCATATTTGCAGGTATGGGTGATGTGAAAGACTGAGATGTAGAACTAAATGCTTTTATCTGTATCATGTCACTTCTAGAAGTTTGGACTGTGGGAAGCTTTCAATTTGAAATATGCTGTGTTGGGAGGGGGCTCAGATTCAGCTTTAACTTTCATCTGTGCCTATTATGCCTTCGCAATAAAAAGAACGTTTTGAAGATCCTAGCTTTGAGAGTTTCTTTCTTTGTGAGGATCTTGGAACATTTGACACTGAGTTAATGGGAGCTCACCCTGCCACACTGTGCTAGGACTCAAACCACTGGAGCAGCATCATTAAGCCACTGAGGCACTGTACCTCTGACACTGCAGTGAGCCACATTCATGCAATCACCATTTGCTATGCCTGCTGGCTTCCCACAAGCAAAGTCAATGGAGAAGCCAGCAAAAAAGGTTGCAAGTTGCTTCCCTAAGTTGTTTCTGCCACTTTTTCTCTCAGGGATGTCATACTCTATAACACTTTAACATCTACCCATGTTCAGTAGCATCCACTCACTGCCAGCCTACTCATGGCCCTCACTCACTAACATCCACCTGCCATGTGGTCATATGACATTGTACTTTATAAATGCATCACTTAGCAATGCAAATTCCAGTCTCTATTGCCACCATAATCCAAAGACTATATTGGGCCATTTCTAGCAAAGATTAAGGAAAAGTCATGCTATAGACATTCCCCAAGGATCTAAAACTTCTATTCACAAATGATAAGAAATCAAATAATATCCATGTATGTATGAACCATATTATATCTTTCTAACACCAATAGCATAATAGGGGAAGATTTAAAAAGCACACACAGACTGAGGTGGAAATGTGTTGCATTCTCACATTTACATCAAACTCTCTGACCATAATGGCAAAAGATTGTAAAAAGCATAAAGGAATAGGAGTAGGTAAGCCCACTCCCATAAATCTATTCACAGGAGGACCAAATTATTGAAATGAAATGATACCTTTCCACCCTTGTTTATTACAATAGGGAGGGCTAAAAAAAAACCCTACCTGCTTCATGCTGAATGTGTCAGATGCAAGAAATCAGAAGCTAGAATAGAGTTCAAAGACATTATGAGTTTATTTCCAGCTACCAATGCACAAGAAATTGATTTACTAACGATCAAGGCAAATTGTGTCAGATAAGAGTCAAGGACTTCATTGGAGCGGGGCGAGGCTGGGCTTAGAACTCTTATGGTGGTTCAGTCACACCAAACTGATGATGCATTTGATCCCAATCCAAGATCTACAAAATGGGTCCTACATTAAATGAGCAATTATTGACTGAGGGAAGGAATGATTGAGTTGTTCACATTTTGTGAATAGAACCAAAACGTTTACTACACAGATAGACAAATTTGTTCGCAACAGCTTTGCTGATGCATAAATTGTGAAATTCGTAATGGATCATTTGATCAGCTCTAGTCACTCTGCTTAGAGATGGGCAGCACTTTAATTGTTCGGGAACCTGTGAAACATATCATAGGTTGTGACTATATTTACAAGAAATATAAAAAAATATCTCATTTTACAAATCTGGCTTTTCTCTATGGAATGTAAAACAGCATGAGTTGAAAAAAACTTACTTTGACTATAATTAGAAAATGTCAAATTTGTCACCTGAGATTAGCAAATGAACAACCCCTTCACCTTAACCTTTGCACTTGAGTTAATGTAGCAGATTCATTGATTTTTAAGGAGTTGATTTCCTCCCTACCTTATTTCACTCTAGACTAACTTCTTTTTGCTAAATCTGATAAGAGATTTAAAAACCACAACATAATTTTAGAAAAGATAATGCATTCACATGAGCATCCACCCATAAAGTTCAGAAAGGGCAAAGGGGTATTATTGTAAAATGCTTGCTAATTGATATAGATTTCCAAAGTCACCTTAAATAGTTTAAAATGATTCTTTTTTACTTCAAATCTATGCACTTTCCAGTTATTATTATTAATATGGTTGGCCAGATGTTTGGACTGGATTTGCCATTTTTATTCACCTATCGAGTGCATCTCATGGACCTGGGATAGGTAGATGTCTTTAATAATATTAAAGGTACTGATAAGCTGTTCCACATAAAGCTGTCTTTTGCAATTGCCTGATGGTGATTTTGTCAGTGCCGATGGTGCTCAAGTGGTGCTTCAGAAGTTTTGGGATTGTGCCTGTAACTATTGGTGCTATCATGCTTTCATGTGCTACAGTCCTGTCATTGTTTGTAACCAGTCTGTGTGCAATTCTTGAGCAGCTAGCAAGATGGTCCACTGTTTCCTCAGCTTCTTTATGCAGCTGGCATTTGCTGTCTGTTGCTATCTTCTCAATTCTGACTTTGCATTTATTCTTAAGGCTTGGTCTTGTATAACCAGAATTAGCACCTCAATCTCTTTCTTCAGCTTTCCCACTCTTAACTGTTCTCATTGTCAGTTTATCTGCTTTGCCTGCTAGTTTTTTTTAACCTATTAGCCATATAATACTTTGCCTTGTCATGTCTCTTTCTTGTAGTCTAGTTTGGTCTCTTTGGTATTCAGTAAATTTTCATGGTGTAACTTCAGTGCATCTTCTTCACTGCCCTTCAGATATTTTTCTAAAGAGATTTTCTTCTTCTTCTTCAACTATCAAGTATACATGCTACATTCCACACATATCTATGCTCCTTGGTAAATAGAGTGTATCAACATTGTTGTCAAAATGAAGGGCATAATTCAATGTTGTTCTTTCTGGAACTGATGCATTTTTTTCAGATATCATATTCTCATTGCACTTGTAATGGCAAGGAAACAAATCAATATTTCTTTATTTTCAATCTTTGTAAATTTGTGACAGGTAAGCAAATTTTCTTCCAGTTGTCCTGCAGATGCTGGTGCTGATTGTTCAGCCAACAATCCTGAGTCTTGTTGTCCACCTGTCACCAGATGTCCAGGAACTCTAACAGCTAGTGTAGCCCTTGTTGACCCAAGCAATGATCAATCAAATATAGATTTCTTGTCTCACCATATTTTTTTATGGGAGAGACACCCTTTTGTTTGGTTCCTCTGATAAGACCTCTCCAGTATGGGTCTCTGGCACAGCTCTACTTCTGTAGGAGCATGCAAGGCCCACAACCATGTCAAGGTAGTACCTTGCTGGAGATTCTTGTTATTATTATGGTTGATCACACAGTTAGACAGATGTTTAGACTAGATTTGGCATATTTGTTCACCTATCGTCTTTCCAAAGGACCTGGGATAGTCGGATGTTGTTGTTTAAAGGTACTGTCATTATCTTTCTCTTTATATAAGCTGTTCTAATTATAAATAATTATTTCAACACCATACTGGAAACCCTCTTACAAAGTTTCATTGAATTTTGGCCACAGCCAAGCTGGTTTAATAGTCAAAATACCAGATTAAGCACTGGTAAACCTGGGTACAAATTCCTAGTCAAGAAAATTACTGAATTAATTACTAATTATTCAATCTGCATGCGCTGGGCTATTGTGATTGTAAAAATTCAAGTAAAACCATATATGACACCTGAGCTTCAGCAGCAAATCTTTGTGATTTTTTTGCCATGTATGGATCCACAAATATACTAAATACCTTACTAAATGATTCATGGGTTGCAGTGCTTTGAGATTGTCACCATAAAGATTTATTCATTTTATGAGATTGCATTTTTTTTATCTCCAAAGAGCTAAAGGCAATCCCCAGAAGTCCTTGTATGCAAGGACTCTGCACAAACCTGAAAAATGCAAAACCACTACATTGATTGACACTCCACTTTTCTTTTCTCAAAACCTTCAAAGACATTTCCCCCAGAAAGGTTCTTCCCATCTGACTACTTTCAAAATGCATAATTAATAACTGTACTTTTATAAAGAGTCCAACTTCTTTTTTACAATTATCAGAAACTCTGTCCCTGAAAAGCTATAGCATCAATTTGGAGAAAGTCGTGCATTTTAAAAGCAATAAATTTTGTTTTGTATAGAGAGTGACTGGAGATCTTGAACAGTATATATAGCAATGGCCTGCTTCTCTCTTTTAGTAGAGCTGTGTAAGGCAATACTCCCTGAGCTATGAGCTAGAGTTATTTACTGAATCTTTTTACTGTAAGAAGTTAATTAAACCATTAGAAGCCTTTGCAAATGTAAAACACCCATCTATAGAATGGAGTTCCTTTGAGGTTTGTATGAGACCATGCTTTTTTCTGAGCTAAGAAATGCTAGGCTATTTGTGCCACACACCTGCAATTCCTCTATTCATGTCCTTCCTATAAAAAACAAGGCAGAACTACTTTGCCCTAATAGAGGCTGCTACTAGCATGTATTGCTGCTTTAGGCTTACTACTCTGCAATCAGTGATTTATACCAAAATACAGAAGAGGAGATAACCTTTTGGGCAGGGTGTGCAAATAACACATATCTCATTCCAGCTTCAGCTCAAGGTAGGAGCATGTGGCCTTTAGACAGTATACATTTACCATTGGTTGGTTGTTCATTCATTCACTGGCTCATTCATTCATTATTCTTATTTAGACTTAGGCTTATATATCGCCTAACAGTGCTTTACAGTACTCTCTAAGCGATTTACACAGTCAGCATATTGCCCCCAATAATCTGGGTCCTCATTTGATCGACCTCGGAAGGATGGAAGGCTGAGTCAACCTTGAGCCAGTGAGAACTGAACTGGTGAACTTTTGATGGCTAATGGCAGGTGGCAGTCAGCAGAAATAGCCTGCAGTGCTGCTTTTAACCGCTGCACCATCCTGGCTCATATCATCTATTGCTTTTTCTCCTTAAAGAATGCTAAAAACAATTAATGATAAAACAAAACAATAAAACTGTAAATAAAATCTGAAAATATTTTTTTTTTAAAGAGAGGTTCAAAAGAAATTTGGTTTTGGAAGTTTTATCTTGTCGAAGCAGATATAAATCCCTCAGATCAGAGACTCATAATTAGTGAGCTGTTCCAATTGTAGTAATTTCGCTGCACACTGGTGCAAAAGGCACTACTTCTAGCCATGTTCTTATGAGATAGCTTCATGAGCAGAATCGTAAGCATGGCCTCCTCAGTAATCTTAGCACAGTGGATATGCTATTAGGCAAGGTAATCTTTGAAATATCTAGGTCCTGTGCAATTTATGGTTTTGTAGACTATCCTCAATACCTACAATTAGCTCAACTTCAAAATTATCTTCAAGGATAACCCCATGTACAAAGCATTGCAATAATCCAGTTGCAATTTTACTAGGTCTTGGACCACAAGTGCTATAATGTCCCTGTCCAGGCATAATATATTAAAACTGGATATGAGATCTTACTATGGAAGACACTTTAGTCTGGAATGACTCTCTACAAAATATTCAGACTTCCTGTAACATTTCAAGTCAAGAATGTCAAGTCTGTTTTGTTAATTTCAATAGTATCAAAGCAATACTGTGTCGCTTTAGGGAAAATTAAAATTTTAGTTATTGGACTCATGGAATGGTTGGAAATAAAAATTACAGAAAATTATAGCAATGACTATTTCAGTTACTGGAAACAGGGACAGGGCACCTCTATCTGACAAAGTTCTTTTTTTTATTTAACAGAATGTGAACCAAGACAAGTAAAACTCTCATCGCTTCCCCATTATAAACTCATTCAAGTTGATTCAAAATGAGAAGCTTGAATATTGAAAGCATATCTTGGTTTTGGCTCAAACAGAGGCAGTCTTGGGATTCTAAAGAGAAACAGCTTGAAGGCACAGTTTTAGTAGCTGCAAATTTGAATGGAAAATTTTCAGATGAAGGAATCTGCTGTGTCCAGCGAGTGGCAGCCAGAGAGCGGCAGTGCAAGAAAACCATGGGCCACGGTTGGACAAGCGGCGACCTACGTGAGCCAATGGGAAGTTGGCACCGAAGCGCTCCGTGCATGGATTGACTAGCCGCTCTGGCCCGGGAGATTTGAATGAGTTTATAATGGGGAAGTGATGAGAATTTTACTTGTCTCAGTTCACATTCTGTTAAATAAAAGTTGTGTTGTTCCACACTCATGTTCCCATTATTCCCCGACCCATAGTACACAACAGAATGAGAATTGGAATTAGCAATTCTGGTTTCAAAAATTCTGTAATTTTCCTCTTGGAAACAAAAATGTAGATGTTAAAGAAAACTGTTAGGAAAAAGTTTGTACAATTTATATTGGGGAAAATCAGTGTGGAGGGCAGATTTTTTACAAAAAGAAATCACTAGTGTAATTGGTGGACATAATTAAGTACAGAAATAATTGACATGATTTGGAAATAGTTTGATTCATTGATTGCTAGACAAGATTATTTAATATAAGAAATGTTTTTCCTTGTTATGAAACATCTCACAATAATGAAAATATCTTTTATAAATATAAATTGACTTCTAATGTTCCAGTTTAGATTTCAATTAAAATATTTTAAAATTGAATAGGCATTCCTCTGAAGTAGGCTACTTTTTTATCCTTTCTTTTTCTTTCTACTAATGAATGAATTAAAACCAGATTCAAATCTTGTACAATATAGACATAATGTACCTGGGATCAGCAAAGCCTTCAATAAAATGTCTCGCTATATTGTCTGCTTCATGAAATAGTAAAATATGGGCTAAATGATACTTCTGTTAAGTAACTAAATAATTTCCTCCAAAAAGTGCTCATTAATAATTTCATTTCAGTTTAGAGGGACATTTTAAATGGAGAGGCGCAGGACTATGTTTTGGGTCCTATACTGATCAACATTTTTTGTGAGTGACTTCAGTGAGGTAGCTGAAGATATGCTCTGTACACGATATAAGGCTAGGAGCAAAAAGAGAGTAGGAGATTGGAGTAGATTACGGCCTCTTTCAACTCTGCTAGTATTTCATTAGTTTCTTTTTCCTTTTTGCCAATTCAACACTGATGTCTAGAAAAATGTCATTAATAGTTTAAATATGGCATTATGCAATAAAGTTTTAACATAATGAAATTTCTAGTGCAATTGTATATACTGCTCTATGAAACCATAAGGTAAATAAACATTATTTCATGAACAGCAGAACTTGTAATTGCTGCATAAGACTAGAAGATGTAGTCACCTTTTCACTAAGAAATGTAAATTTATTTCCTGTTAAAAACATATATATATTGGTTTCATTGTGATTTGAATAAATAATTATATATTTAGTTGCACTATATATGGTGAATTATGTGAAAATATATTATACCAACTAAATAGCCATCCCAGAAAGAAAAGTGTTATTGCTACTGTATGTCTTATTAAGGTATTGATATAAAGTGCAAACAGGGCAATCCCAATGATACTTATTCAGAACTCAAGTCATTTAATTCCAGCAAAGCTAATTTCTTTGTAATGTTGCAGACCAGTTATAAAAAACCTGAGGGCTCTTCCATTGTGCATACATGGCCTACATTTATATGTCCATTTGAACTAGTCAACTTTTTCACTATTACTTTACAGATTCTTTTCATTGTTTTTAAGCACATTTTTAAAACAATTGCTGAATCAAAATGTGGCGCAGAGTATAGGAAGTTCTTATAATTCTCCTTCCAGATAATATGCTCTTTTTATACAAGATGCTATTTAGTCTATACATTTATTTTCTATAACAGAAATGTTTAACTGTAACTGTAGCTTTATAGCTTCCAGTTTATATTATGAAATTTATATTGCATTATAAAAGTAGTGTATGAGTGTATAGGAAGCTTCAAAGGGTTTTGAACTCAGTGAAACCTCAGCTGAAACTCCCCTTCAAAGCAAAGTGCCACGCCAAAGTGGTGTTTCCTTCAAAACACTCAGATCAGAGCAGCATTCCTGCTTTGATTTTCATACTAAAAACCTTCCGCTAAAAGATAGGATATAAATCAAATTAGTCATTATTTTACAATGAGAACTGGAAACTCCACAGCTCCTTGCAGAATATGAGTTCTGTAGCATGCATGAACACAGAAATAGCAACAAAATGAGAAGAGCTGTGTTGAATTAGATGAGTTCTTATAGCAATAGCAGTAGCAGTAGCAGTTAGACTTGTATACCGCTTCGCAGTGCTTTATAGCCCTCTCTAAGCAGTTTACAGAAATCAGCATATTGTCCCCAACAATCTGGGTCCTCATTTGACC
>JANHFO010010236.1:0-14283 GCA_032468095.1 Pareas carinatus | reverse complement strand
TGAACTTACTGACAGCCGACTGTTAACAGAAGTAGAATGCAGTACTGCACTCTAACCACTGCGCCACTACAGCTCCTGTAAAAGTTATCAACTGAACAGATTTCTCTCTAGTTTCACCTCTTCAATTTTTACATTCAGGATTCTGTTTTTGGTCAGCTGGGTGAAGAGAAATATATAACCAATGGAACAAATCCATGATATGCATGCATGTTAGAAATTCTATTTTTATATATAGCACCACATATCAAATAAAGTATACAGTCATCATGTGCTTTACTGCTTAAATATTTTAACTGTAACAGGAAACAAGAAATTCTACTTAGAACAAAAGAACATAGAGTATACTATATACCATAGATCCAAACTTGTAAACACTGCCACCTACTGGCTGAATAGTACTGTAGTTGTTGAACAAAAATACATTCTAACATTGTATTCCAGCAATGCAAAAAATTCAAAAATAATCTCTGGCACCACGAATAAGTCTGGAACGGTCTTATTTGGCAAATGGTTTTTCTTCAAGGAGTTTGATGGAGATTGAAAACCAGATTTAATACATCTAACTGAGG
The DNA here is from genome assembly GCA_032468095.1 of Pareas carinatus. Lineage (NCBI taxonomy): Eukaryota > Metazoa > Chordata > Lepidosauria > Squamata > Pareidae > Pareas > Pareas carinatus. The sequence goes on along the minus strand of JANHFO010010236.1, from coordinate 13,714 downwards.
AACAATCTTATTTGGATTTTTGGGGAAAGATAGTTTGGCTTTGGAGATTGAACCTAATGCATTTAATTAATCAGCAATTCATAAGAAATGGTGTAAAGAAACAAATTTGGATTTTTGATCAAGAACCAATTAAGGTTAATACTTGGGATGACTCAGAATTGAAGACGTGATGAATTTTCTGGGAGTTGATTACAATAAGAACTTGTTAACAGAGGGTTTTGGAATTTTAACTTTCTCTTCTTTTTATTACTGTCTGTAATCTTCATTACTTTTGCATTTTTACATAATAAACTTATTATTATTGTTTTTTTCTGTTAACTACTTTGTTATCAATGTAGTTTATCAATCACAAGCTAACAATGTGTAAGTGGCTATAGTAGCTTAACAGTTTTTAATATGAAATAATGTAAAGAAACATCTGGAACTTTAACTTTGTTTTTCTCTTATTGCTGTTCACAGTTCTTATAACTTTCACATTTTTACATAATATGTTTATTATTATTGTTTCTTCTGTTAATTACATAGTTAACAATATAGTTTACCAATGATAAGCCAACAATTTGTAAGTTGATTTGGTAGCTTAACAGTTTTTGACAAGAAATAATGTAAAGAAACATTTGGAACTTTTTTTTCTTATTACTGTTCACAATTCTCATTACTTTCATATTTTTTATATTTATATATAAATATATATAATAATACTTATTATTGTTTTCTCTGTTAACTACTTTGCTATTAATATAGTTTACCAATGACTGGCTAACAATTTGTAAGTAGACTTAGTAATATAACAGTTTAAGGAGGGGAGAGAAAGAATGTTTTTTTTTGCCCTGTTGCGCCAGGGGTGAGAAACCAAAATTGTTGTAACATATTAATCAGCATTCAACTAGATAGGACGTTATGTGTATAAATGTGTGTTTTTTTAAAGACACTTTTTAGTTTAGTTCAGTTTTAGTTAATGTCTGTTTTGCTGTGTTTTTTATTTTTGTATTTTTGTGGTGTTTTAATTTATTCCAGTAAACCTTGTTATTTAAAAAAAAAGACTGGAACAGACTCCTCTTTGATTTCCTGTGAAACTAACTAAACATAAGGTAAGACACCTGGCCATTTCCAGTTGTAGGCTGCAGTATATATGAGCACAGAAATAGCAACTTCAGTATGAAGTTGTTGATGTTCTATAATATCTAGAAAGTGCTATATGGCTGATGCCATGCTGAAGTGACTGAGCCAATGGTCAATCTCATTTTCTTAAACTGTACCATAAGCCAGGAAAAATTCTATATAGAACTTTTTTGCTCATGATCACCAGCTAAGGCAAAGAGAAATTAAGCAGAAATACACAGGGAGGCTGCAGGGCAAAAAAGAAAAGATGTAGTTTGTTAGACTCGTGGTGATCACCAAACAGATAGGCCACCATATCAAAGTTCAGGATAAACCTACCAAATCCACCTAAGTCAGGTCTGGATGGTTAACAAGCTCCGAGAAGGTCATAGGGAAGCATTTTAGGCCTCAGCCCTGATGGCAGATAGCTCCCCCTGGAATGCCTCTGCCTCAAGGCAAATGGCTGCTGCTTTTATTTCTAAAAACCAGCCTCTCTCTACCTGCCTCCCTAAACAAAGAAGAGATCCCTTTCTCTGTTAGCCATAAGTAATTTTATACAGTCAAAAGTAATTTGCTCTATTAGTCATGAGCATCGTTTTCAGACCCATCCTTAACTGGCAATTGGTGGAGGAAAATCTTCAGCTCGCTAACATCGGTGTTAACATTGCCATTAAACTCAGCAGGGCAGGACCCATGGGGAATTTTATTTTATTTTTTCTTTGCAAGAGAAAGGGGGGAGAAAAAAAAGAAAAGAATTTGAAGCAGTATCAAAAACACTGAAGCCCAGCATAGAAACAAGGGAGCCTCCCAGGACAGGCTCTCATAAATGATTACCTCCTGACACTAGTTTTGCAAATGGCAATTTTCTGCTACTATCTGTAACTAAGCAGTATTTCTTAAGGTCATTGTTTTATAGCTCGTGGAAGGTTTTCATAAGGTGCATATTGCACCACCACACACACACACCCTCTCATTTAATTGCATGGATCACTGAATTAAATCAAATTGACTTTCGGGCCTGACGTGGTGGGGAGCGGAAAAAGGATTCTTATTTCTTTCCATTACTCAAGAAAATTATTACAGCTTGCTCACCAAACACAAATTGCTGCCTTTATTGGTACGTTTCTGTGGCTACTTCAGAAAACCGCCCAGTGTTTACATGTGCCGCACGCATATACTTTGGGGTTTTAATAGCTGTTTGACAAGAGATTAAAGGCAGAAATATGGCATTTTATTAAAGCAAACATATCAGTATGCCTACCATGATAAAATGGTCTAGTTTTCTTCAGACACAAAAGTTTCTGTTGAGTGATACCTTTGAAATTCCTTGAGGGCACCCTATTATTCACTTCTCTCAGCAGAGAGCAGCTGCAAATGGCCTCCAATTTTCAAAGAGTATTGCCTGGTCATTCTTTACTGTCAAAATGAAGAAGAGCATAAAAGTTAAGTCAATAAAGTAATATGAAATGCTTAATATAAAAATTCAAGAATGAATGATTAACCATTAAAAACTTACAGTAGCTATTTCAGCCTAGGAAAAAAAAATTAACATTTCCCCTGAAACCTATTAACACTCCTTGTAAACAATATTCTTTCCTGAAATATATGGCCTTTCCCCCATTCTCTCCATACCCATGGCATTTTTCTTACATCCCCTTTCCCACCACAGATATGTGGTTAAATTCCTCTGGAGAAGATATTTGGTACCCCTACTTTGATACAAAGGGAAGGAATAAAGACAGCCTCCCCCCTCACTCAATACACCTTGCCTCTTTCAGGTTTAAAGCCGTCTATAACAATCACAGTACCTGTTGTAGCTCTGACAGGTGCCTATAAATACAGCATACATCAAGTGCTTTTCTTGCACAAAACTATTTCGAGATCAAAATGTCATATGTCTTTGAACACATAGGAAGGAAATTAAGAAGGGAAGGGAGACAGAACAAAAGGAATAAATTGTCTTTCCAAAATGAAATTATATATATATAAAGATTTGTAAAAGTTTTCAAAAGGACAGCAAAAAATCCCTCTTCCTGTTGTTCATACTTATTTCTATATTGCATGTTTTGTTTTCTTCAACAAACACCGTCCACATCTTTTTTCAATACCAACAATGGAAGCTGATTTGCATAAATGGAAAAACCAGAGGGATGTTTTTTTCAAATTTATTGTCTTGGTTCCTGCTAATACCTGAAGCCCGATTGTTCTGAAAATGTAGATATCTGAGTCTAAAAAACAGAGCTTGAAAATCCTTCTTTGTTTGCTTATTGTCTATATATGCTTTCTAAGAGACAAAAAATATTGGTGCGTTTCAGCTTCCTGACTGTTGCAATGAATCTTTGCTATATTATGCTTTTTTCTGCATAATAATTTTAATGAACATTGCAATTTAAAAGATAAGAACTAATGCAAACTAAGAAAAAGGAAAGAATAAAAGGCAAAAAATTGAAATTCCAGAAAAGAAAGAAGAAAAATGAGAGGGGAAAAAAGTACAGACCTACAACTATTCATTTAGTTACAGCAGCACTGAAAAAAGTAACCTATGACCATTTTTCACAGTTGCAACAATTGCTGCATCCCTGTGGTCATATGATCAAAATTTGGACACTTGACAACTATTATGTGTTTAGGATGGTTGCAATGTTCCGGAACCATGTGATTACCTTCGCAATCTTCTGACAAGCAAATTCAATGGGAAAGTCAGATTCATTTAACAACCTGTTAATTCCCTTAACTGTGGTAGGAAAGGTCATAAAATGGCACAAAACTCATTTAACTACTGCCTTACTTAGCAACAGAAATTTTGGGTTCAATTGTGGTCATAGATCAAGAACTACTTGTATAAAGAAATAACTTCCCTCTTCATCATAAACAAGTATAAACAATTTTAGTTAACTGATCATCTTCTCTTAAAATACAACAGATGTTCTCTTCATCCCATATCTCATCTCTTGTCTATAAACAAATCTTTAAAACCTCAACATTAAGTCCTGATCATCAAAAGCCCATTAAGGTTTGACAGAAATAACAACATATCTACTTTAACCTTGATCTGATAAACCAAGTTTATGTTCCTTCCCTTTACTTTTAACAGTCTGGATCGTTATTCCGCTCTAATAATGTCCTAGAACTTTGTTTTTTCTCACAAAATTCTTCAAAACTGTAACAAGTCTCTTTCATAAATGCATTCTTTTAGTTTATTAAGATATCAATTTCATTTTAATTATATATCCAATGTAGAATCTCCTTCCCTAGGCAATTACTTTAAATTCACTTTCAAATCAGTCTGCCTTATCTGGTAAAGCTTGCTCCTCACTCTTATCTTCTTCCAAACATAGTTATATATAATGGTAGATATTTTTTAAATAAAGTCCTGGATCCATAGTTCATAAACATCCTTCAGTACATCCAATGTTAAAGTATTTTGCTCCGTTCTGCCTTAGTAAGTTAAATTTAAGTGTGCTTCTCCTTTCATTGTAACCTTTAGTTACTTTTGCCTCTCTCCAGTTTCCAACCTTCAAATTATTTCTATGCAAAGGATTTTTATAATTACTTTCAAAATCTTATTTCAAATCCATCTATACTTTTAGTCCATTTGTAATTTTCTAGAATCAATGTTCAAACCACTCTTTTGCTGTTTATTCCAAAAATAAGGAAAGAATTTGTATAAACATGTATAAAATGTCTTTCATTAAGGATTGAAGGAGACACTATACAGTAAAGCCTACAGTTATTAGGGTCCATAGTATCAGAAAAGCAGTTAACAAGCAATTTCCAAAAGTGATTAAGAAAGGAAATATGCAAACACAGTATTCTTTTTGAAGGTGACAAACCACAGTTTGAGCTACAATGGTGTTCCCTCATCTTCCAGACTTGGCTACATTGGATGTGAGAATGACCTTGAGGGACAAAGTGAAGAAATGCTGCATTGGAAACAATCAGACAAGAGAGAAGGGAGTCCCCAGTGGCTTAACGGTCAGAGGAAGTAACTTAGAAAGATCCACCTTAATTGATTGAGCAATTAAAAATGACAATGGAAGGTTTGTACCTTAATATTTTTCAATATTCTGTTAAAGTATCCCTACAATAAAATAGAATTACCTCATTTAGTCATGTTTCCTATCTGATTTATCTGGGAGGACTGACATTGTGTCCACTGTCACCAGAGACATTTTCAGGACCTCCATCTTCAGCTTGATGCCTTGCTGGCATCAAAGGGGAAGGAAGGGGGCGGGTATTTAGCAATAGCAACAGCACTTAGACTTATATACCGCTTCACAGTGCTTTACAGCCCTCTCCAAGTGGTATACAGAGTCAGCATATTTCCCCCAACAATCTGAGTCCTCATTTTACTGACCTCGGAAGGATGGAAGGCTGAGTCAACTTTGAGCCAGTCAGGATTAAACTCTGGAAGTCAGCAAAATTAGCCTGCAATGCTGTATTCTAATCACTGTGCCACCATGGCTCATTTGGGGCAATAAACACCTGTGTATCTGAATGGTGGGAAATAGGGAGTGGAGATTGACAGGAGAAGAAGATCCCAGCGCTGTTCGAAACAGTTGTGCCAGGCATCTTGGGTATGAAATTTCAGCAGCCTAAACAACACAGAGTTTCTCACAACATTACCGTGATGCCGAATTGGCTAACCATGGACTGGACATGATGGGGAGGGATGGGGAACTGTGGGTTTGAGTTTTGTACTGGAGAGCGGGAGCTTCAGAATCCGCCTCACCTTACTGCAACCAGCATCTTTAGTAGAAGTTATTTTCACTTCAATCAAGTGGAGTTGAGAGTTTTGCTTTCCTAAATAATTGCATTGGGGCAGGTCTGACAGTCGTATTCAATTTGCCATTTCTTCCTCGGATTCCTTTGGTGCAGTATATCTTGTCTTAATGATTTTTTCCTGATATTATATGATGAATAGTACTGTTTATTGTAAAGTTCTTTGCTTTACATATTGAAGGGATCCCAGGATTGGTAATTATGATCCTGAAGATCACTTCCAGCCTTACCATTTGAAGGTCACCTTTCTGATGATATGTTTTATCTTTCATATGAGAGCTGTTTTCCCCTACTGTGTGATAATAATCCATCCTTGAATCAGCAGAAACTAAACTGGCAAGACATTTGATGTCTAGTTGCCAATCCTTATTCTGCTACCTTTTTTTTGTTTCCAGCCCCTACCATCACATGACTTCTAGTAGGACAATGAATAACAAAGACCAAAAGATTTTACATGCCCTTAGATGCCCTTGGACAATGTTGAAACAGGGAAGAAATACTAACAAAAGAGTCAATTTGATGTAGTGGTTAAGTCACCAGGCTAAAAACTGGGAGACCATGAATTTTAGTCCCACAAAGTCAGTTGGGTGACCTTGGGCCAGTCACTCTCTCTCTCTCTCAGCCTTAGGAAGGAGTCAATGTAGTGGTTAAGGCACCAGATTAGAAATTAGGAGACTGTAAATTCTAGTCTCACTTTAGGCACAAAATCCACTGGGTGACTTCATTCACTTTCAGTTCTAGGAAGCAAGCCATGGCAAACTATTTCTGAAACCTTATCAAGTTTTGCCCCCAAAAAACAATCCTGTAGTGACTGGGAAAGCTGAGAATCAGATGCGGCAGTGTGACACAGCTGACTCTTAATCAAAAGCCAGCCTGATATGCCCATAGGAAGTCATCTGTCTCCTGACAGTCAATAGAAGAAAAGGAAGAAGTTCTGTCAGAATTTGGCACGGAAAATTTGGTAGGGCATTGGTGAAAAAGTTGGCTAGAGTCCTAGATGAAAAGTGATTTAAGGCAAGATTGAAAGTTGGTACAGTTAGAACTGTGTTTGGGTTTTTTTATATTTAAACTTGTGTTCTATGAATGGAAATGTCATTTCTTTGAGTGCCCATAAGAAACTTTACATTTTGTTGCAGTCCTGACCAGTGACCTTCTATCACCAACCACAGCTTGGTTGAGCTTCAGACACATTTTTCTTTCCCTTTGATGGTTGACCAGAGCCAGGTGGGGTGAGATTTTCTCTTACAATCCTCTCCCGATTCACCAAAGGGCTGTATGGAAGGAGAAACTGATTTCCATATGAAGGATATCTGTGGGGTAGGGGACAACAAAGGGACCAGATTTCTCAGACACTGTTCAACCCCAGGGAAGAGTACCCCAGAACTGAAGGACTCTATGCCCTCGCTACAAATGGGAATCAGATGAGATGAAAACGACAGATGTCACCAGGGCAGTAACGGACTTAGCAGAAATGGCCAAAATCTCAGCATATTTGAAGGACTGTTCTCAAGAAAGATATATACAAGAATGGAGATGATGGATTGATTATATACAAAACAAATATCAGATTAAAAAGTATTATATAGCTTATGAGTGAGTAGAATAGAGGTTATTAGTATATTTGTATTTTGTTGTGTAAAAGAGGAGTTAAGATTACAATGAGTAGGATTTCTTTTTCTTGTTTAGATTAGTAGCATAATTTAGTTTACGTTTGTTAGATGTTATGTTCTGTATTTTGCTCTGGGAAGTCGGGGGGAGGGGGATAGAGGAGAAGGGATATGGTGGGAGTGTGGGAGAGGGGAGAGGAGAAATGTTTTGTTTTATGTTTGTATTTTTTTCCTCTGTGTATGTTTATAAAACTTTTTAATAAAAAAAAGTTTAGTTTGTAAGAAAATCCAGAAGTCTTATGCCCCCATTTCGCACCTAATACAAACTACTGATAGTCCTCGATTTATGACCACCGATTGAGCCCAAAACTTATGTTGCTAAGTGCCCCATTTTACAATCTTTCTTGCCACAGTAGTTAAGTGAATCTGGCTTCCCCATCGACTTTGCTTGTCAGATGACAAAAGGGGGATCATATGACCCTGGGACACTGCAACCATCATAAATATGAGTCAGCTCTCGAGCGTCTGACGTTTTGGTCGCGTGACCATGGGGAATGCTGAGAGGGTCGTTAAGTGTGAAAAACCTTTTTTCCAGGGCTGCTGTCGCTTCGAACAGTCACTATGCCAACTGTGGTAAGTTGAGGACTCTCTGTACAATTAGAGACTGCTTTGTTTAGTTACTTCTCCTGGCCCAAAGTCCTAAAGTTAATGTGTTTTGCCACATGGTTTGCCACAAATGTTTTGATATTGGACATGATGATTGTACTTCATGACATGACATGATGGATCTACTTTATGATTATAAATGCACCTAACATGTACACGACATGATGAATGTACTTTATGATAATGAAGGTATCATGGGATGGTAATCACAGTTTGTCAATTGTAGCCTGTAGGTAAGTATTGAGCATTTTCAATGGAGAAGAATTCCTTGTGCGTCCAGACACACTTGGCCAATGAATAAATTCTATTCTATTCTATTCTATTCTATTCTATTCTGAACAACTGAGCAGCGTACACACTGACCAACTTGCTCATTCAGGGCAGGCTACTGCACTGGGGGGGTGGGGGGAATGAAAAAGCAAATATTAAAAATGGCCTTTCCCCATTAACAGGGCACACAGCACCATATGCCTTTGTTTACATGTTCCTTCCAGTTTCTCAGAAAGCATCCTCTGTTGGCAACGTGGATAATATGGAAATCTGCCAGCATCAATGAGTGGGTTGAAAGGGAGATCATCAAGTAGTTGTTGACAGGCAGAATGGTTCCGTTGCCTATGCAATCTCCAATTTCTTATCCAAGGCCATAGAGTTCTCCCACTTGTTTGGTGCCAGGAAATGCTAAGTCTCATTGTCTAGCTGCTTTGATCTTAATTTTATTGCTCACAGCTTAAATGGTAAATATGCTAGTAGAAATATACCATTATTACCCTTCTCATCTTTCCTATTACGTACTACCTATCACCTATTCTCTTCTTTGGTTGGTTGGTTAGATTTATATGCCGCCCTTCTCCGAAGACTCAGAGCAGCTTACAATCCATATAGCAGTAACACTTAGATGGACTCATATACCGCTTTAAAGTGCTTTACAGCCCTGTCCAAGCGGTTTAAACAGCCTATTGGCCCCCAACAATCTGGGTCCTCATTTTACCGACTTCCTCGGAAGGATGGAAGGCTGAGTCAACCTTGAGCCGGTGGGAATTGAACTGATGAATTGATGGCAGTTAGTTGCTTACATCTTAAAATATAGAAGAGTGGCGTCCTTTAGTATCCGAGTTTGACTTGTCATTTGATTACTAGTATTCTATGACTGTTCAAATACAGACTGTCCCAAACCTTAAAAAAAAAAAGAATTGTATGGCATGGCGAATGTGTTCTGTGACATCTTTTGTCACAAATGTTTTGATATATGACATGATGAAATGCTTTGTGACATGATTGTACTTCACAACATGACGACATGATGAATATACTTTATGCTGATGAATGCCCCGAATACGTCTACGACATGATGCATGGACTTTATGATAATGAATGTATCTTAGGATTGTAATCATTGTTTGTCAATTATGGCCTTATGATTGTAATCACAGTTTGTCAATCATAGCCTGTATGTAAGTATAGAGCAGGTAGACCGGAGACAAATTCCTTGTGGTATCCATACACACTTGGCAAAGGATTCCATTCGATTCGATTCGATTTTAAAGACTGTGACCAGTTCGATTCACTACATCGCCAAGAACTTTACAAGATGGCCTCGGGTAAGTGACTCTGCCCTCAGCGCCCCCCTCTTCTCCAATCTGCAATAAAGGGGAGGGGGAATCACCCTCTTAATGCTATGTCTCCAATACAAAGGATATGCTTTCAACTCGGGAAAGGCCAAACATTTAATATTTACAAATGAAGTTGGCGACAGGTGACTGCCAACGGATACCTTCCCAACTCAGGATATTTGATTACTGTAGTTTTCGACTTATTCATTTAAGTGACTGAGGTTACAAAGGCATTGAAAAAAGTGCACCACGGACCAATTCCGTAAAGAGAGTTTTTTCCGTAGACTGGAAAGGTCTCACATGCTGCCTGCATTCCACGGATGGGGCTTTGATGGTTTGTGAGGACTGGTTTCTTGTATGCCACAGCCCAGTGCCGGTTCACGAACCGAGGTGGGTTGGAAACTCAAGATTTAAAGTATATTTATTTAAGTATAGGGGGGAAAAGAACAGGGACAATAGCAATAGCCTTAGCAGTTAGACTTATATACTGCTTCACAGTGCTTTATAGCCCTCTAAGCGGTTTACAAAAATCAGCCTCTTGCCCCCAACAATCCGGGTCCTCCTTTGACCGACCTCAGAAGGATGGAAGGCTGAGTCAACCTTGAGGCAGTGGGACTCGAACTGCTGAACTTTCTGGCAGCAGGCTGTTAACAGAAGTAGAAGGCAGTACTGCACTCTAACCACTGTGCCACTACAGCTCTTATTCTAAGACCCTTATTCTACCAGAGAGGAGCAAACTATCCTGCAGATTGGGTGGACTATAACTCCAATAGCACCTAGAACATCAGGATAGTGTGAGAGTGGACTTGATCGGTAGTTCTCAACTTACAACCATTCAGCAAACCCTCGCAGTTACAACTGCGTTGAAAAAAAGTGACTTAGGAGTGGTCCTCGTACCTACAGCCGTGATAGCATCCTCGCAGGCACGGGATCAAAATGTGAGCACTTGGCAACCAAGATGTATTTACGACGGTGACAGCATCTCAGGGCCATGTGATCACCACCTGTGATCTTCCCAGAGGCTTCTGACAAGCAAAGCCAACGAGAGAAGCCAGATACATCAATTAACAAAGCATGAGATTCATTTAACAACCGCACTGATTCGCTTAACAACTAAGGCAAAAAAAATATAGGTCTTGACATTGGGCACCAGTAATTTAACAATCGCCTTGCTTAACAGCAGACATTCTGGCCTTTTGTTGGATAAAATAAAAATAGAATTGGGGGGGGGGGAAAGAAATTCTAGTCCCATAAAACAAATCACGCAAGTTCTCTCTCAAACTCAAGGAAGGTGGGGGGAATACCTGGCTTTGGACCAACTGTCCCAAACCTGGAATAACTGGCCCTCTGCAGGAGGCTGTCCAAGCTCAAGGCAAGCAGGTTGGGGAATTCTGGGAGTTGAAGTCCACGGGTCTTCAAGTTGCCAAGCTTGGACAGCCCTGCTCTAAAGCATTCTCTGGTCTCCTGCTAACCTCAGCGAGAATCAATCAGAATAGAGCCGGAAGGGACTTTGGAGATCTTCTAGTCCAGCCTCCTGCTCAAGCAGGAGACCTATACAATTTGAGACAAACGGCTGTCCAGTCTTTTCTTAAAAATCTCCAGGGATGGAGCCCCCACAACTACTGAAGGCAATTTCTGTTTCACTGGTCCTCACTGTGAGGAGGTTTCTCCTTAGTTTTAGGTTGCTTCTCTGCTTGATTACTTTCCCTCCATTGTTAAAGAGCTCTTCCTCTTAGACCTGGGATAAAACTGTTGTGTGGGTAGACAATGATGCACGGTACGCAGTAACTCCTGAACACAACAAAAACCATCCTGTCCCTTCACTTCGGATTGATCGGATTGATCGCTGTTGTGCCCAAAACGCGCGCTTTCTGGCCTCTGCCCTACAGCTCCAGCAGACGCTGCTGAGCCTCTGCCCTAACCTATCCCCATGCGCCCAATGCGCAGGGAGACTCCACCACAGCGGTGGGGGGCCAAGGGCTTGGCCTCGGCTCTGAGGTTGAGTCACTAGGACATGTCAGGGCAGGGCTGGGCTGGGTGGAAAGCTCCGTCTCCATGTGCTTTGCGGAGAAGAAAGGTCACCCTGCGCCTTGACCTGGACCCCTGTTTAGGAGAGAGGGAGGCCTGTCGCCAGAACCAGCCGTAAAAAAAATAAATAAAAGAGGGTTAAATAGCTTTGGTGATCTACGACCCGCATCTGAAGGGTGATTTTTTTTTCCCACTCTCAAAGGCAGGAGTTGAGGGAGGTCCCTCCTCTTTTCCAGAACTCTAAAATCCTTTCCGCCAACCATTTGCTGAGTCTGTTATGAGCCCCCCCTCCTCCCACCCGCCTTCCAAATTCGGCCCCCAGGATTCACAGGTCACACTAGGTTAGGTTTATAATGACAGTTTGGATGCTTCAGAAAGCGACGGGGAAACAGGCTGGGTTTGATCCTATTGTGGGAATCAGGTCGTCCTCTTCAGGCAGATGGTAGGTGAGAATACAAAAGAGCAAAGTGGGAAGGGACTTTGGAGGTCTTCTAGTCCAGCCCCCGCCCGCTCATGCCATTCCCGACAATTGGCTGTCCAGTCTATTCTTGAAAACCTCCTCCGATTCTTGGTTCAGAAACAGTGACTCTCGTTGAAGATAGTTACTGAGTTTTGTTAGCTCAGATTTAAGGTTAACAAGTTGTGTGAACCGAGCCTTTATGTCAATTATGCAGCAGGCTGCCTTTTTCCAGTATAACTTGTTTGGAAAGTTATACACACACACACACACACACACACACACACACACAAACACACACTCATGATTAAAATCGCGATTTGTCGATTGCAGCTTAGATGTCCATGACAAGATAAATGCACTTCATGATTATGAATGTATCTTATGATTGTAATCACAGTTTCTTTATTGCATGTATGTAGGTATAGAGCATGGACACCAGAGGCAAATTCCTTGTGTGTCCAGACAGACTTGGTCAATAAATTCTTATTCTGGTATTGGGCTCAGTTGATGTGGAATGAAAAGGCTTAAATCTTACTCCTTATTCACTCACACCTGGATACTTTGGCTCCCAGCAGCATGCACAGACACCAACATGCACAAGTAAGTAATAAAACGAATAAAACATCCTTTGCTGGAATGAAGATTTGCTTTTCTAACTCCTGGCAAAGTACTAGCAGAGGAAGTGAGGAAGGATTGATTGTCTCTAAACTAACATGAACACAGCTCACACAATACAATTAGTCCTAGTTAATAAAACAGAGTCATTGTGCTTATGTATGCCCGATCAAATAAATAATATCACAACCGAGTCGTATATCCTGAATTATGCAACAGGCTAGATGACACAGGAGTTGCTATCAACCCCTAATCTTTACACCCAAGGCTCTTTCAACGTAAAGTTTTGTCCAATTAAGGGGATCCCATTCCTGATCAGGATCCCATAGACTTACTCCAACCTGAATTTTTAAAAATTAGAAGTTTGGATGTGTACCAGAACAAAATACAGGCAGTCCTTGATTTACGACCACAATTGAGCCCAATATGTCTATTGCTAAGTGAGACATTTATTAAGTCAGTTCTGCTCCATTTAATGGCGTTTCTTGCCACAGTTGTGAAGTGAATCACTGCAGGTGTTAGTCACTTGGTTGCTAAGTGAATCTGGCTCCCCCTCCCCGTGGACTTTGCTCATCAGAAGGTCGCAAAAGGGGATCACATGACCCTCCCCGGGACATGGCCACCATCATAAATGTGAGACAGTTGCCAAGCCTCTAAAATTTGATCACGTGACCGTGGGGGTGCTGCGATGGTCGTAAGTCTGAAAAATGGTCGCAAGTCACTTTTTCTTTTACTGCCCCCCAAAAAGGGCACTGACCCTCTGGCAGATAGGAAACCTGGACAAAATAAGAACCCGCGCTTGGCTCCCATTCACAGTCTAATCCCCAACTCCCCCCCTCGCCCCC
>JANHFO010010234.1:0-12083 GCA_032468095.1 Pareas carinatus | reverse complement strand
TACATATAAGCTGCAATTGACAAACCGCGATCTTAATCATGAATACAATCACAATCATAAGTACATTCATCATGTCACCATTTTATAAAGTACAATCATCATGTCACAAAACATCTTCCTCATTAACAATGTTGTGTAAGTTAGTTATTTGGCAGGTTGATGACACGGGGGAAAGAAACTATATTTGTATCTAATTGTTTTGGTTTGCAATGCCCTGTAGTGGCGCCCAGAGGGAATAAGATGAAACCGACTAAGTCCAGGCTGTGAGGGGTCTATAATTATTCTCACCACTCTCTTTTTGGCTCGTTCGGTGTACAAGTCTTCAATGGAGGGGAGTTTTGTAGCAATTATTTTTTCTGCAGTTCTAATTATTCTTTGAAGGCTGTGTTTATCTTGTTTGCCAAACCAGACAGTTAAGAATACTTAATGAGATGTCCCTTTCTTCTGTTGACTCCAAAATGTGGGCTGAAATGTCGCATTTCAAAATCCAATGAAGAGCATTCAGCAACAGTGATAGAAGTCAGGAGGAGGGACGTACGGACACACGTGATCTCTTCAGCACCTTTTCCCTTGAGTCCCAGGCAAATAGGAATCCTTTGTGTTAGACAAAACTTGAAGACTTGAATGAGGGAAGGAGGCTGACTTTATTTGTCTCAACTAACCTTGACCAAAGCTGATCCCAACTTTGTGTCTTTCGCAGCAAATTTGGCTACTACTGACATCATATTCTTAGTATGCTGTGTTCCCTTCACTGCCACTCTCTATCCCTTGCCCAGCTGGGTGTTTGGTGACTTTATGTGCAAATTTGTCAACTACTTACAGCAGGTGAGCTTGAATGGTAGAAGAACATCTATTGATAATTTTATTTTAATTCCCACAAATACAATTGATGATATGAAGTGGATATATTGTAGTGTCTGTATAGGCAGTCCTCAACTTGCGACCACAATTGAGCCCAAAATGTAAGTTGCTAAGTGAGACATTTGTTACGTGGGTTTTGCCCCATTTTACGACTTGTCCCGCCATGTTTGTTAAGTGAATCACTGCACCTCTTAAATGAGAAAGACGGATGTTACGTAAATCTGGTTTTCCCATTCATTTTGCTTGTCGGAAGGTCGCAAAAGGGGATCATATGACTCAGGGACTCCATCATAAATGTGAATCACTTGTCAAGCGTCTGAATGTAAATCACATGATCATGGGGACACTGCGTTAGTACATAAGTGTGAAAAATGGTCATAAGTCATTTTTTTCAATGTCGTTGTAATTACGAATGGTCACTAAATGAACTGTTGTAAGTCAAGAACTATCTGTATATGGCAGGCAACCCACAAGCTGTTTACATTTTCCCAGCACCCGTCCTCAGCTATTGCAGATCTGCGGGGACTATAAGCTATTCACAGTGAATGCAAACACCCTGCTTCCCTAGAAATAAGACCTAACCGGAAAGTAAGCCCTAGCCTGATTTTTCAGGATGCTTAATATAAGCCCTACCCCCAAAATAAGCCCCAGTTAAGATCGTCAGCCAGACAGACGCATTGAGTGCCGGATTTCCCCCGAAAATAAGACCTAATTCCAGAGGAGAAGGAGGAGGTGCACAGGCAGCTAAAAGGTGAGTCTGTATTTCGATGTCTTCACCACATGCTTTGTCTTCTCACCAGGTGACTGTCCAGGCCACCTGCATTACTCTGATGGCTATGAGCATGGACCGCTGCTATGCTACACTGTACCCACTGCAGTCACTGCGTTATCGAACCCCTCAGGTAGCCATGTCTGTCAGCTTTGCTATCTGGATTGGTGAGTGGGGTCTGCAAAATCTATGAGCGGTTATACCTCCAGAAAAAGAAGGGGCAATGTAGCTTGCAGTGGAAGTGGAAGGGAGACCAAACCCATGTCTGACGCATCCAGACGTACCTTCTTGGGATTAGCCCGATAATCAATTTAATGGAATCCAATGTTGACCACTCTCTGGAGTCGCTTATTTAATCAATTGTTTAATTAAGAAGAGAGGTCAGAAGGAAAGTGTTACCATTACTTTGAACTATACATGTATATAAAATAAGCAGAATGAATAAAAATCAAATGTCCTAATGTCTTTTGAAGACATTCTTTCAGTTCAAATCACTCATCTTCCAGAGTCGTTGGAAGTCAGAGACCGCATATAAATTAAACAAATCATCATCATTTGACATCAGAATCCAGGTCTTACCTTTCCCTGACCTATCCACTCAATTTCCTGTAAATCAGGGGTCTCCAAGCATTTCAGTTCATCAACCCCTTCATGAAATTTCAGATTTTTTATCAATCTCCCAACTTTTACTATATGAAAATAATTAAATAAATACTACTTTAACTAACAGGACTATGTAAGTTTAAAATAATCTTTGTTCAACATTATCTTTAAATTGCTTAAATGTTCAGTTGTTGATTGTCATTACAAAACTAAACATTCTAAATAATGGATTTTTGAACTTGGTTTTATTTCAGTTTCCTCTCTCTTGATCCTTCTGTCTCTGAGCTCAGTTTATAAATGCTTTGAACAGCACTTTCAAAAATATTCTCCCTTCTCTCTATTATATATTATATGAAAGCCAGTTTGATGGAGTTGTTAAGGCACCAGTCTAGGAACCAGGTGACTGTAAGTTCTAGATTTACTTAGTCAGCTGGGTGACCTTCGGCCAGTCGCTTTTTCTCAACCCTAGGAATAATCCAATGTCAAACCATTTTTTAAATCTTGACAAGAAAACTGCAAGGACTAATTTTTATCTCTATTAGTAAATTAGCAACTATGCTCATCCCCGTATCCATCCATCCATCCATCCATCCATCCATCCATCCATCCACCCACTGTTCTCTTTCCCAAGAGACAGGATCTTTCTCCTGGTTTTCCTCAACTCTCTGTAGAGCTTGTTTTCTAAATGCTCATCCATGGATTGTGAGTTCTGTGTCTATGATCTCCAGGTTCCTTCATTCTCTCCTTGCCCATGGCTATGTATCATCGTACTGAAAATGGCTACTGGTATGGTTTACGTACCTACTGCATTGAAGCTTTCACAAGCAAGAGCCAAGAGCGCAGCTTTATCCTCTACACTTTCCTGGGTGTTTATCTATTGCCTCTTCTCACTATTTGCTTCTGCTACACCATCATGCTCAAGCGCATTGGACGTCCTGTGGTTGAACCGGTGGACCATGATTACCAGGTAAGATGGTAGAAAGAAACTGAAGGGTTACTGTACTTCTATTATTAGCCTTTTTATAGTTCCTGCAATCTTCTGTATGTGCAAAAACAAAGTCCCGATTCAGGTAATTTAAGCAAAGGTTAAAAAGAAAAAAATCTTTAAAAAAAACCCAGTTAAAAGCCTGTTCTCTCCCATACATTGCTTAGGTGTCACCAGAATAAACTTTATTCAATTGTCAATATGTGTAGTATGTTTTGGTGAGGGTTGAAATCATTTCCCTTGCTCATGCAGCATACTGTGCTAATTAAGCTACGGTACTTTGTACATAATTAACCTTAAAGTCAACTAGGAGTCTGAAGAATCATAAACAGGTTTGTTGTGACTCATAAATGCATAATCATGTCTTTATGTATAAAAACAAATCTATTGGCTTTAATTAAGAATAAAGTAATATTTTATCAAATATAAACCTGTTGGTTAAAGAACTTCGACCGGTGTGGTCTAGAAAGAGAGTTTTCCCTGCTGTTGCCCCCACGCTATGGAACAGCTTGCCCCATGGGGCAGACTTCCCATTCTCCTGGCTTTCTAGAAGAGCATTAAAATCTGCCTCTGCCAACTGGCCAGGAGAGCCAAGCGTGTCATGCAGCCCTGGGGATGGTTGGTGGGTTGAAGGCACTCCCTCTGGCTTTTAACTCTGTAGTTGGTTTTAAAATATATCTTTGGATTAAAATGGTTTTTAATTACATTTTTAACTATGGGTTTTATATGATTTGACTGCTTTATTTGTAAATCATTCAGAATTATACAAGTATGATGGGCAGAATACAAATTTGATAAACTAACTGTTTTATCAATTTAAAATGCCTGGCAAAACAGACCTGTTTTTGCATGCACCTATCTTGCTGAAGTCTTATCTAAAATGTATAAGGTTCTTTGGACTTGCATACAATGTTTGGGTTCACCAATTCTCATTTTGTCTTCAACTGTTGAAAGAGTATCTTTCACCAAGAAATTGAATTCCTGTGTGTTCTGAATTTTTAAGTTCCCCATCAGTTATGGAGCACAAAACATTAAGGTATGCTTAGTTTGTTTTATTTCCAATCATTTGTACCCAAGAAGTGTTAAATTAAATTAAATTAAATTAAATTAAATTAAATTACCCAGTTAATCCTCTTTCTCCCACAAAATAAAAGGGTATGTCTGCACTTGTGGGAAAATTCAAGAAGAAGAAAAATTGTAATGAGTGGGGAAATGGAAGAAAAGATGACAAGTAGAGGGATATCTCCACCCCACCCTCTAAAGGATAGCCAGTTTGGTGTATTGGTTAAAGGTGCTGGATGATCATCCAGGAGACCATGAATACTAGTCCTCCTCTAGAACCACAAATCCAAATGGGTGGATCTGGACCAGTCACCTTTTATCAGCCCTAGCAAGAAAGTACTGGCAAGCCACTTCAAAAAACGTTGGAAAATGTACACGGATGTGTTCCTGCATTGCTAGGAATCTGGGCTGACCTGATGGATGATAAAATCCCAGTATGTGCAGAGTGTCAGAATAACTCTAAAAGGCGTACTGGGTCCCTTGCATTTGACTGAAATTCCATCATTTTACCTTTCTTTGGTAAATAACTCTCCAAAGATACATATTCTAAAAATTTGAGATATTTTAATTTATGCATTTATCCAATTTATATGCCACCCTTCTCACTCTGCAAAGTGACTCTGGCAGCTTACAATTAAAATAATACATATTAAAATGTTAAAAACATTTTTTAAAGACAAAAGCTGAGATTCATAGGTTGCTCTTTTTTTCACAAAGTACCCAGTTTTATGAGTGTCAAAAATTGCCATTGACTTCCTCCTGAATCTGAAATCAGTAGGTCTTTTTTCCTGCTAAACTAGACAATTGCTCTGGCTGGTCAATTAGTACACTCTCCATAAACACGGTTCATGTGTGTTTTCTGTTCCTTTCCAGCAAGTTCAACATCTCTCTGAACGCTCAGCTGCCATGCGAGCTAAAATTTCCAAGATGGTCGTAGTGATTGTACTTCTTTTCGCCATTTGCTGGGGTCCTATCCAGTTCTACCTGCTTTTTCAGGGCTTCTATCTCCATTTCCAGGCGAACTATGAAACCTATAAGATTAAGACGTGGGCTAATTGCATGTCATATGCTAACTCCTCCCTCAATCCTATTGTTTATGCTTTCATGGGTGACAGTTTCCGCAAATCCTTCAAGAAGGCCTTCCCCTTCCTCTTTCGCCAGCGTGTACGGGACAATGGCATGCATTCAGGCTCCCATAACGCGGAGATGAAATTTGTTACTGAAGAGACCTAGTTTCTGTTGCGATGGCTGGCTTCCTTCCCAAGAAAGGACGTTCCAACCGACATGTTAAAATAAGACGGTTACTGACTCGGCCAAATAGGAAAGGCAATTACTTCTGTACCACTTACGCAAAGCAGAATTTTCCGGACTCTAGGCCAGGTAAATTCTATAATAGTAAGAACACAGTTGTATGTAGGTACTGAGCATGTTCACTGAAGACAAGTACATTCCTTGTGTGTCCTGGCAATAAATAAATAAATAAATTCTGATTCTGCTACTGAACGAGGAATTCCATATTATTCATTGTGAATTTTAATTTTAAATGCTTCAGGAACGTGCAGTGCTGTATTAGGCTTCAACGGTGAGAGAAACAAGCCTACTACAGAGCTGTAGTGGCACAGTGCAGTACTACTTCTGTTAACAGCCGGCTGTCAGTAAGTTCAGCAGTTCGAGTCCCACCAGCTCAAGGTTGACTCAGCCTTCCATCCTTCTGAGGTCAGTCAAATGAGGACCCAGATTGTTGGGGGCAATGTGCTGATTTCTGTAAACCACTTAGAGAGGGCTGTAAAGCACTATGAAGTGGTATATAAGTCTAACTGCTATTGCCCAAATTTCTCTGAGAACATTGTTGTATGAAATTCAATTAGGGCACTTTCTCAGAGGCCATGTGCTGTTCAAAATTACTAACTGAGGCCTTTTCCTTATCTTCTTTTAATCTGTTCCTTTTTCTTACATCAGATACATTTAGGTTCATCAAGAAACCTGCATTCCTGTAAACCCAGGTTCCTTCTAAATCAAGGGTGTCTAACCTTGGCTTCTTTAAGATATGTGGACTTCAATTCCCAGAATGGCTGCCTGGGGGATTCTGGGAGTTGGTCCACAGGTCTTCAAGTTGTCAAGGTTGGACACCTATGGTGTGGATCTTTCCCAAAGAGGCAGCCCAGCGTTGGATAGGGAAGAGAGGGAGGATAGTCACTCGCTAGAAGCTGACAGGGTATATCCATTAGGGTGAGAATAGTAAGGGTTTAGTCTGGCAAGATTCTGTCTGTCGAGTGTAAACAAATAAAGAACTGAACAGCGGCTGAATTGCTCTTCAGCGTCCTTAAGCTTAACCTTACAGAAACTATATTAAAAAGATTTATATATCATAATCTAATCTAGATTCAGCTTTTTCATTTTCTTGGAGAGAACAAAACTGCTGGAAGCAATATTTGTGTGTGCACGTTTTCCTCCATAAAAACATTTCAGGAAGACTTAGTCACCAGATTTTGCTTTCTGACTTGCCAATCTGGCTTACCTGTTAAAATGAGAGGACTAAGGAGTTAAGTGTGAATCTCTCCCTCATGATATAGTTTGGGTTGCTTCACCAACAATGGGTTTTTTAAAGAGTTTTCTATTCTGCATATGTCGATATGCTAAATGTGTCAACACAGTGCATGCATCTCTGATGGGGGTGAGGTGCAGGTAGTAGTGTATATGGGAAAAGTCCCTAAGTTAGAAGATCTAGTGTGAGCGAATGTCTCTGGAGATTCTCAGTTATCCAGGTCACAGTTGATTCAATGGTGCCTTTTCAAAATGCAACTGGACTGTTTTATTTTCCCTTGAGAAAAAAGAAGAAAATGTTTTGCTTCTCATCCAAGAAGCTTCATCAGTTCTGATAGTGGGGAGGATGGAAAGATAGATACTGATAGGTGAGACTGGATGGTGGGTAGATTTCCCACCTTATAGGATGGTGGGGGGAGATAGGAAGGATTGTATTTCTTTGTGGTCATCTGGTTGTTAGTGTTCTCTCTGAGAGCTCTTGAGGCCACTTGGGTCCTTCTCTGGAATCCACTTGGAACTGCTGAAAGGGCTGCCTTATAGACTGGGGATAGGCGGAGTCTTATTCCTCCCCCTCTGTTTAGGGAGGGGGCGTTCAGTTCTAACACAGATAGATTATTTTATGGACCTCTCACACCCTGGACATAATCTGTTCGAACCTCTTCCCTCTAGACAGAGGGAAGAAGAGCATTGCAAACCAAAACAGCTAGACACAAGGACAGTTTCTTCCCTCATGTCATCGACCTACTAAACAGCTAACCTTACAGGACAGTGTTAATGCGGAGGTTGTCCTTTGTGATGGGATGAAATGGGTTTTTGTGACATGATGTCTGTAAGAGTTCAGAGGGAAGGAAGAGACGGAGAGACAACAGTAACCTTCAGCTCCTTTATTGTGGTTACAATGTAGCCAAGACTGAAACGCTGCCGGCTTGCCGCTTGTCTTATACGATTTGGATGAAGCAGCCAGCCAATCAGTGACAAGGGAATTTCCCGCGGCTAGCGGCAGACTGGAGGGAAAACTGGGGCCTTGGTAAGTCAATAGTCAACAATGTCCGCACTTTATAACACGATGACATGGTGAACGTTACATACTTTATGAAGGTATCTTATGTTTATATACACAATTGATGATGCCTATATATGCCTCTATATACAAATGATCGTGATTCTGCTTATATATTCAAATTGTCTAGGAACGTATCTTGATTGCATCCTTGTTATGTATTATAGGTAGGTATTGAGCATGCTCACTGAAGACAAATGCCTTGGGTGTCCTGACACCCATGGCAAAATAAATACATTCTGATTCTGATTCTTTCAAACCAATAATTTCTCTTTATCTAAAAGGGGGAACTTTGCTATCTTCAAAAGATCGGCTTATGATTTCGAATGCAGTTGGACTTCCATAGATTCATATAGATAGATTTGAAAAAGCACCTTCGAGACATCTACAGGTAGTCCTCGACTTACAACGCTTCATTTAGCGACCGTTCAAAGTTACAACGGCACTGAAAAAGTGACTTGTTTTTTCATGCAACCGTTGCAGCATTTCCCCTCATGGTCACATGATCAAAATTCAGACACTTGGCAACAGACTCATATTTATAACGGTCGCGGTGTTTCCCAGAATCATGGGATCCCCTTTTGGGTCCTTCTGGCAAGCAAAGTCTATGAGGAAGCCAGATTCACTTCACAGCTATGTTACTAATTTAACAGATGCAATGATTCACTTAACAATGTTGGCGAGAAAAAGTTGTAAAATGGGGCAAACTCACTTAATAAATGCTTCACTTAGCAACATGAGTTGTGGGCTCAATTGTGGTCGTAACTTGAAGACTACCTGTAGTGTGACCGTTCCTTCAAAACAGAATTTCCTAATATAATATAGGAGCCAGGATGGTGCAGTGGTTAAAAAGCAGCCCTGCAGGCTCTTTCTGCTGACTGCCATCTGCCATTAGCCATCAAAAGTTCAGCAGTTCGATTCTCACTGGCTCAAGGTTGACTCAGCCTTCCGTCCTTCCGAGGTTGGAAAAATGAGGACCCAGATTATTGGGGACAATATGCTGACTGTGCAAACTGCTTAGAGAGTGCTGTAAAGCACTGTTAAGAGGTATATATGTCTAAATAATAAAATAAATAATAAAATAAATAAATAACTCAATGACTCAATGACATTTCCACAAACCATCTAGATCAGTTGTGACCTTAGGAATGTTGTTTAACCTCACTACGCAAAAGGTTACAATATTCAGTTTTCTAATTCTAAGAATTCCTTCCACATGCAGCTTGAGTTCAAAAGATAAAATTTGGTAGGACGTTCGTTTTATTATTCGTTTTTGAAGATTTACATTTTAATGCCAAAAGATTTAATTAGGCTTTTGTTCATGGCTGCTCCTATGGAGATAACTCTGGGCTGGAAAAAAAAATCCTTGGATCTTTAAAATCCCAAAGGTTGAATAAAGTTAGAAACATTCTATTATCTGAAAAACTGTCAAATAAACTAGATCAGCAAAAGTATGTTAAAAACAAGCGTATTTATTTCAAATGTGGCACTCTTTTTGTTTTGTTTATGTTGTGTAATTAATATCTTAATTATATGAATTACATCCATTTTCCTAACATTATTGCCTGTAAACAAAAGCGGTGCATGTCAATAATTCTGCAGTAAACATTAAATGCAATAAAATGATAAAGATGCTCAATGAAATTTCATCATTCCAGATAATTGTTTTAAAGAAATTAACAACGGGGACATTCATAGAAGCAAAGACAGCCTTGTGATGTCACACACAAGAACACAAAGAACAGAAACATAATAATAAGGTGGATGGGCGGAAGGACTTTAACTCTCAGAATTTGATTATAAGACGCCACCAATTATAAGACGCACCCTTATTTTTCTAAGTTAGAAATTAAAAAATTAAGAAGGCTGCCCTCTACTGGCACCACAAATATAAGATTCACCATAAAGACAGAAACACTAAAATACGAAAAAACATGTGTCTTATAATCAATGTAATATGGTAATTTATTCCTGGCACTCCACGAGCAATTCTATCAACAGACACATCAAGCTACAACCAGCCTACAAACCCCTGAGAATTCAAAGCAACTATACAACCAAACAGCGATAGCACCAATCTTCAACCAGCCCACAACTCCCTACAATGAACACTTTACCTTCCAATGATCCTCACCTCATTTCCCTATCACAGGACCCATCAAAGGCCCATCTCTTATGTGACCCACCTCTGAACCTTCCCAAGACCCACCACAGCCCATCACCTGATCTGACCCATGCCCTACCCCTCACAAGACCCATCCCCATACCCTCCTCTGAGTTGACCTGCCCATCACAACACCCACGTGCTCTCAAGTCTCCTGCTTTTATAATAAGCATCCTGGTTCTAAGCAATTAGCACAACTCAGCATGACTCAACTAGTCAGTCATCTTGTAAACCAACCAGTTAGGTGCTTAAAGGGACCATAACCCATATAACCCTAACACCACTGACCACACCAAGCACTTATAAGCAGAACACCAACACTGACATCCACTAAAAATCGGAAACTAACCCATAAGCTCAAAGAACGAACCTCCACTCTCATCCTACACCTGAGCTACAGAAATTCACCACTCTTGGCGAATATATAATAATGCTGTACAAAGCAGTCCTGGGTATGCTCCATTCAAAAACCACTTCGGGGATGGATTTTGTTCCCTATGCCAGAAATACTGCAAGAATCACCAATCTCTATGTCCTTAGAGGCTTGGATGGACAATGTAAAAAAAAAAAGCTTGGGTTGACATAAAGAAATCTTTAGAAAAAAGCAAATGAGGTCCACTCGAAGCATTTACATCATTGGTCGCCATGAACTGAGACTCTGATAAGAAACAGATACTCCTTTCAGCTAACTTTGTTTTGACACTCTGGAGTCCAAAATGTCATCTGTTTCATAGTGCCTCTCCCCTTTAACCAAGATGGGGAGCGATGGTGGGGCAGCTCTAGGTCTGTGGTTGGACTCCCGATAAGGTTTTAAATCGACTGTGTTGCACGGCCAAACACCAAGCCGGTGTCCTTGGTTCTGCTTCGCAGTTTAGCACTTCAAAGCATGAACAGCGGGGTAGAAAGTGCTTCATCCTCCTGAAAAATCCCAAAATATTTTCTTTTTAATCCGACTATTATTTTTTTGCCCTCGCAAATATTTCCTGCCCTTGAGAAAGCACTATAAAGATAAACTTTAAAATAAGGGGAAAAAGATAAGTGATATGAAGGTACTAAAAATTTAATTGCTAATTGCTGGACCACTCATTTTATTGATACTTATTAACTGACACAGTACTGCATTATGTTTTATTTATGCAACTGCTGCATTTTGTTGTATTTTAATCTGATATTAAAATATTTGTAAACATTTTTTTTAAAAAATAGTTAAAATAATTTTGCTATTTTTTAAAAAAGAATGAATGACACACAGACCAATTTAACCTATTGTTCTCTCTTAAATTAGATTAACGGGGTGTTCTCGATTTACGACATCAATTGAACCCAAAATTTAGGTTGCTGAGACCTTTGTTCAATGGGTTTTGCCTTCCCTGCCAGACGTTATGTGAATCATTGCGGATCTTAAGTTAGTAATATCGTCGTTAAGTGAATCTGATTCCTCCCATTGACATTGCTTGTCAGATGGTCACTAAAGGGGATCACACGACCCCCGGGACACTGCAACCATCATAAATATGAACCAGAATTTTGAACACGTGCCTGCTACAATGGCTGTAAGTGTGAAAAACGATCACAAGTCACTTTTTTCAATGCCATTATAACTTTGAACTAAATGAACTGCTGTAAGTTTATTTATTTATTACTTATTTTTATAAATAATAAGTTAAATTAAGGACTATCTGTTCAAAAGACACAATAATAAACCTAAGAAGGAAACACCAAAGCTAGCACACCTCTCTAACATCCAACACACAAATAAGCAGAAGTCAACACCAGGCAAACAATCAAGCAGAAAGCAATACCAAGGAACTGCCAATGTGAAAACCACACTAAGACCAAGACTGGCAGGGCAAGGAACTCTACATAAAGAGGAGAACAGCTGATGACGATACCTAGCTGGGTAATGAAACATCTGCAAGAAATAACCAAGCTCAGAGAGCACACCAAGGAATTTATATTTCTGAACAAGACTGCCAAAAGATCATGCTGAATGACACCAAATTTTCACAAAGCCAACATCATGTTTCCCACAAGA
>JANHFO010010232.1:246362-260121 GCA_032468095.1 Pareas carinatus | reverse complement strand
CAACAGACAGTAAATGCCGCCTATGCAAAGAAGCTGAAGAAACAGTGGACCATCTGATAAGCTGCTGCAAGAAGATCACACAGACTGACTACAAGCAGCGGCATGACAAACTAGCAACCATGGTGCATTGGAAGATCTGCAAGAAATATCATCTACCTGCAAGCAAGAACTGGTGGGACCATAAAATAGGCAAAGTCATAGAAAATGAAGAAATTAAGCTGCTCTGAGATTTTAGAATTCAAACAGACAAATGGGGACAGTAGAACAGGCACAGTAGGCATGCTGGTGTGCTTATGCACCCTTACAGAACTCTTAGGAATGGAGTGAGGTCCACGGTAGAGTTTAAGGTTAAAGTTTTGGGGGTTTGAGGATACAACAACATCAGGTAGTGAGTTCCAGACACTGGAATATGCTAAAGTCATATTTTCTGCAATCACGTCTGGAACAGTTCACTTTGACTTTGTATCTGTTATTAGCCCGTGTATTATTGTGGTTGAAACTGATGTAGTCATTGATAGGTAGAACACTATAACAGGCAATTTTGTGTACTAAGTTTAGGTCAGACC
Source organism: Pareas carinatus (assembly GCA_032468095.1). Taxonomy (NCBI): domain Eukaryota; kingdom Metazoa; phylum Chordata; class Lepidosauria; order Squamata; family Pareidae; genus Pareas; species Pareas carinatus. The sequence continues at coordinate 259,555 of JANHFO010010232.1, read as the reverse complement.
TTAGCCGGCGTAGCTCTAAGTTGTCTAGGTTCAGAATTTCAAGCCTGGTGGCATAAGGTATTCTATTGCAGGCTGAGGAATGGAGTACTCTTCTTGTATAATACCTCTCGACTTGTTCAATTGTATGAATGTCTGTTATACAATATGGATTCCAGGCTGATGAGCTGCATTCGAGAATTGGTCTGGTGAAGATTTTATATGCCCTGGCTTGCAGTTCAATATTACCGGAAAAGAAACTTCACAAAATTGGAAGGAAAGGCTCCAGTGATCACCTTCTGCAACCTTCTAACAAAGTGAATAGAGAAGCCAGATTCATTTAACAGCCACATTACTAAATTAACAACTGCAGTGATTCACTTAACAGCCGTGGCAAGGTCGTAAATGGGTCAAAATTCACTTAACAAATATCTCACTTAGCAACATAAATTTTGGGTTCAGTTTTGCACATAAAGACTACCTGCATTGGTCTTCCTGCCTGAAGAGCATTCAAGTTACACCTCCAGCAATTGCACGGTTGTTTTCTAAGCTGAGGAGAAAATCAGGCGACTTGAAGAGAGTTGCTGTATTAACTGCACCAGGAAACAAAAGAGTTATCCTCGATTGTGTTGGGTTCGATCGGAATGATAGGCAGGACTCGCAGACTTCGTTAAGGCGTTTATTGAACGATGTAGTCTCACACACGGAGTTAACAGAACTGCAACAGAATAGCCCAACAACAGCAACAGTAACTCAGCCCTTCTTAAGGGCAGTAACTTTCCACTCCCGGCCAATCCGCTCTGCAAGAAGCGGTCGCCGAGTAGTCTGGCTCTAAACAAAGCAATAGGGGGAAAAGTGGCCCCAGCACCTGACCAGCTTGACCAGCAGCTCCAGACAACGCGGAGCCGGATCGGCCGGCCCGATCCTGGATCCAACACACGTTGTTTAGTTTCAGAGAAGTGTAGGGAAGATCAGTTGAAGCGGTGGAAGCACTGCACATGCCTGGGGCAAAGTCTGCTGGGCTGCATTGTTGCCAACGCTCTGCTGAGGGCACAGAAGTGGCACATGCAGCTCCAGCTGATCAGCAACACCACAGTCCAGCAGACTTTCTCCCAGGCATGTGCAGCACTGCCGCTGCTTTCACCAGGAGCAGCATCCTTCGTTGGGGTGAGAGTCATCTGAGAGTGTCCCTCCCAGAAGAGAAAAGGAGAAGGACGGTGGGATATTAGAGGATATAAAAGGAGGTGGTTTTGGCAGGAGAGGGAAAGGAAAAAAAGATGGAGCAAGAGAGAGGAGAAGAGGAGATTCTGTGGGACAAACCTGAGAGAGAGAGAAGAGGATAGAAGAGGGGAGCCTTCTGTGAGACAATGAAGGAGCAAAGGCTGTGGAAGGAGAGTATAAGATTAATGTCATAGAAACAGGTCCAAGTTTCCCATTAAAAGTGTTGGAAGTGGGTGTACTTTATCCTTTTGGGGGCGCTGTCATCAAGTTTTTGACACCTTGCTAAGTCACTGGTGACACTCGAATATTGTCATGTCCTAAAAGTGGTACAATCTGTTAAAAGGTTGAAAAGCACTGCTCTAGAGCTTCTGCTAAATTGGTCTTATGCTGGGCCTGAATCTAGCAAGTGATTCTCCTTTCTTCCCAAAAATGCCTCTTACCATTCAACTGAAAGATCCTTAAGTGGGTTCAATCAAAGGTGATTAAGAAGTGAGGCTCAGAAATACTTAGATCCATAGAGGCTGCATTATAGGTGTGAGCTTGATTTAAGTCCCAGCCGCCCAAACTCCCCAGCCAATTCCAAAAACCTCAGTTTCCATAGCCCGCTCACATGGCTTTGCACTCTGTCTGTCTAGGCCAGGGTTTCTCAAGGCCTTCTTAATTCATGACCTTTCTTTGCAGAGGCATAAAAATGTCATGCTCCCTTCAAACCCACTCCCTTCAATAATGGCATTTGCAATTTCAAAATGAATGAAATCTCATGACCAAAATTAAAGCGAACTATTTGTAAAATTAGAAGGAAGTGCTTTGATAAAAACAACAACAATCAAACATAATTTGCTTACCTTATGATGACTCTGAACCCTGAGGCTGTTTGCTTGCTGTAAGCTTTTGAACTCTGGGAAGTAAAGAAGAGACAGACAGTATAATGTAGTGCACTTTCATTGCCTGTAGAGCTGTTTTATTTTTCTAGCCATAAGCATTGGGAAGGGGAGGGGAAAGTGTTTTGCGAATGTATATTGATGAACTATATCGCAAAGTTCTAGTAAGAAAAGTCAAGGCGCACAGAGAAAAAAATGAGACTCAAATAAATTATATTCCACCAACAATAAAGGAGTCAGCAGTCAAAAAATATGCTGCAGACTAGCTAGTAGGGTAACCATGAAGGCCTTGAAAAATTTATTCAGATGATGCGATGTGATGTACAAAGATCAGAATAGGAAAAGCAGTGGCACCCACTGTGATGCTTTATGAAAAGAAAAGTTGGACTTTTGCAGACGATGGTGCAAATAGTATTGATGCTTTTAAATGTTTGTGTTAGACCATTGATGCTATTCTGAAATGAGGTCTATTTGTATACCTTTAAATCTTCTCAATCCACTATTTTATGGCAAAGTAGATATGCAGATATGTTTTATCCAAGTAAAGTAACTTAAGCCCACTGATTTTAACAGTTGCAATCGCTTAAACCTTAAACTTTAGTCTTTGTCCTGTGAAGTGGAAAACCACAGTAAAGTGGTTGAAATTGCAGTATAATCTATCTTTAGAAAATTAAAGATATATTTTTTTAAAAAAACTCCAATTTTTCCCAGTCTCAAATTGTTTTCATTATGATCTATATTATTATCACAAAAAGCTTGTCAGAAATCCTTTTACAAGTTGAAGGAGGTCTGAAAAATTCAGAAGAAAAGTGTAATAAAAATAGATCTTCTTTGTCAAGTGAACAGCTTTTTTGATCTCCATATAGAAGAGGTTTTTTTCCCCGTTTAAAAGTCACAAAACTTAAATGTAATCTGTTGAAGATGGCATGGTAATAGTGAACTGCCAGAGCCCCATGTGGGCATCCCCACTCCCAAATTTTCTCTTTTCGCCCACTCTGTTTTCATTTTCATTTCGTAGCTTGGGGAATAGTGGGGAAATCATAGATTATTCTTGTTGGAATAGATCACTAAGAGAAAGCGTTTGAAATGTTGATTCCTTGGGTGGTTTGGCATATTAAAAAAAATGTATGCCAGTTCAATACCCTTTAAGTTGTTAGTTTGGACCTTCTTATTCAATATTCTATTTCTGCAATACCTGCCAGTTTTTCCTTCTCACTCCTCTTGAAACCTTCATCCATCGTGAGTGTTATTTGTCAAAGGAAAAGACTGAATGGAACAGAGGCCAGTGATCTAACTTTGCTACCTGCAATGGTGTGTAAGAATGACCTTCAGAGACAGAAGAAAGAGCCACAAATTACACAACTGCCATGCAAAAGACATCTCAGTCCACAGGAGGAAAAGCATTTCAGAAGGGATACTTTCTAGTTTCCTTGAATGTAAAAGTAAGGGAGAGGAGAAATACTTTCAGCCCTGCAAGATTCCGTTAATGTAGAACAATGACTCATAGTTTGGGCTTCTAGTCTAGGCTACCTTGAAGGGCTGACACTACCTGATACTTTGAAAGCTAGCAAAAGTCTCATCCCACCCCCCCATTCCATCCTTAATATTAGTGGGGAGCTCCTCCCTCCCACATAGGAGTAAGAATAAGAATGGCTGTGGGAGCTGACCCTAAGGAAGACTGAGCACTGAAGAATTGATGCTTTTGAATTGTGGTGCTGGAGAAAACTCTTGTGAGTCCCTTAGACTGCAAGGAGATCAAATCAGTCAATCTTAAAGGGGATCCACCCTGACTTGTTGATCTTTTGTTCTTTTGAAGGACAGATACTGAAGCTCAAATATTTGGCCATCTAATGAGAGGAGAGAACTCATCACAAAAGTCCTGGTGTTGGGAAAGATTGAAGGCAAAAGGAGAAGGGGACAGCAGAGGATGAGATGGTTAGATAGTGTCATCAATGCAATGAACATGAAGTTGGGCAAGCTCCAGGAGACAGTGGAGGGCGAGAGGGCTTGGCATGCTATGATCCAAGGGATCACGAAGAGTCAGACACGACTTAGCAACTGAACAGCAAAAAAGAATAATTCATAAACCAGATAATCCTTGCAAAATCTGTATACTCTTTATACCCTTATCAAAGTGTGTGTGAGATTTCAGGGGAGAATGAGATTTCTTGAGATGTCTTAAAAGTTTAATTAGTTTATTTGTTTTTAAAATTAATGAAGTTACATGAAATTGAAACTGAATCGGAAAAACTAGGACAATCCCTATCATATTTTAAAATTCTTAGGTATCAAAGAGAAATAAAGTATTATGAATTGTTTAATTATAATAAAACTGTTATATTAAGGGGAGAAAACCTCAGAAAACCATAGCTCTTATCCCTTTTCACTATTGTTATTCATTCCATATATTTTGTATCCCATAATTATCCATGTTGGTAATGCAAATTGCTTGAAGAATTAAATATTATAGTTTTCAATGGGAAAACTATAATACCTGTTCTTCACTGCCTGGGCTGCCATGTTGATTGCAGTATGAATGTCTACTGATTTTTATATATGTTTGAATTTTACAAAGCGCTCCATTTTTAAAGCAATTCACAAAAGCATGTTAGAACATTAATAAATAAAGAAAAGTGCACAATCCATTTACAGCTAGGGGATTTGAAAGAAAATACACTAAAATCTCTTTATGAATTTCACATTTATTGTGGAAACAGGACGGATAATCTGATTTATGAATAAACATGCCTTATGCGATATTGAATTGATCATACGATCCATCTCTAAAGACAGATGGCATTTTCTTGAACTGGAAACTAGACTGAAGCTATTTCAACTGTGAATGTGCTGACATCATTCACAGATAGCGAGATAAGAAAGTATAGCCTGAAAACTTCAATTCATTAATCAGCCTGGCTAATTCATTAACTGTAGGTTAAAAGCCATAGGTTTTTAATCAACATTTTTTTAATTGGAACTGTTCCCCCTTCTTGTTTTATTTTAAGAGTGCCCTTAGTTTCTGTTATTGTTAGGACATCTCATTTTACCATTCAATTAAACAGATGTCCAGGTTCACATTTTCACAGAAACCACTGATGGAACTAGGTAGAGAGCGTTCTTTCCTTAAAAAATAGCAGATTTAGGCTATCCAGATGGACAGGAGTAAGCAGATGGACAGAGCTTCTTTTAAAAGCTCAAATTGAATTTCATATGATGATTGATATGAGTAGCCAAGAAGATATTGTAATGCCATTTTCTTTTATTTTGTTTGACGTAGTGGTAAAATCCTGAGCAAGAAGCTTAGGTTTTCCTAAAAAATCTAGGGCAAAGCCTGAAGTAATGAACTGAATTCTCGTCTGATGTGGATTAGATACAAAAATTAAATGGGCTTCATTAACTTGAATATATAAAACCAAGATAACTCACTCACTGCTCAACATTTCCCCATAAGCATTCTTTTAAAAGAAGGCACATGTGAAATATGATCAAGAATTGGAGAGATTTTCCAATAAGAAAAGTTTTTTTACTTAGAAAAAAAAATAAGTGAGGATCTGAAAGAGAAAATTAATCATGCACGGTATGAAGAACGTAGTTCAAGATAAAAGAAAGCAGTTTGAAATGAGACTGCCCCCAATGATCTGGATGACCTCCCTCTGCTATTTAGAAGAATCCTTCACTCTCTGAGGAAGAGTGAGACCTTCACTTTATTGTTCTTGTCATCTTTTATCCTTTATCAATTTCATTGTAATTGTTTTTTGTTTGATTATTGTAGGCCATCTAGAGTCATTGAGAGTGACATACAAATGTAATTCATTATCTTCACCTCCAATACACCTGAATTGCTAGTCAGTTTCTAATAGGCACCTGATTGACTATCGGTTGTGAGAAAGGGATGCTAATTTAGCTTTCCTTCATAGGAGAGGCGTTCAAAACCTCTAATGAGATCCATAATGTTTATTCCAGGTAAGTGTGCATAGGATGGCAATATTAAATAAGTACTGTTTTCATATTTCCAGCATGTTTGGTGAGCCATACTTCCCCTTGTTGGTCTATGAGACATCACTTGAATGAAGTTATGAGTTAGTCTAGACATTATGCTACAACTAATGATTCTCATGATAAATCCTCATGATAAATTCCCTATCATTTCCATTATGGGAAATCTGGGGTTGAGCAAAGATCATCAAACAATGGTTTTAACAAGACCCAACAGCTTCAGTCTCAGTCCCCCCCCCCCCATGTACAAACAAGCTGAAAATGTATACCCAGTAGATTACTGCCACTTTAATTTTTTTTCCCTTGGGCTTCTCAAAAAACTCAGACTTGCAATTTCTCTTTTATAAAACCAAAGTATATGTTTAATTAATCAGTTACACTAATGTAAATTTTGTCTGCCAGTATCTATACTGCACAATGCCCTTTGCTGAGATGTTGTCAATTTTTATATGGGGCTGATTTTGAATAAATGAATACTGTTGCTTCAAATGTTTTATGCTACCTCTTTAATGTGTATTCTATATTTTATTGTCTTTTTTTAAAAAAACTTAAAGATTGCTTTAAGGAAGCTTTACCTAAAAGTTGCTGTAATTTTAACACACACCCACACCCCTACATCAAGAAAGTCCATTGTAAAATAAGCACAATCCAGTACAATACATCAACCGACTAAAAAGAAACATATAAAATAATTAGAATAAAAGTGAAGCACCCTGGCTACAGTTGAACCTAATGCTAGAAAAATTGTTTAAGATTCATTTTTCCTTTTCATTATGTTGGTTTAAATCTTAGTACATTGTGTTCTTTCCAACATTCATGTTGTATAATATGTTTAAAAATTATTAACATTCAAATAATAACATTCTATTATTGAAATAACTTGGAAAATTGAGAATAGAAAAGAGAAAAAAATCCCCTCAATGTTAATTACCATTTAGGACAGCAATATTACAAGTATACTTTTTTTAGCTTTTGCATCAAAAGTTGATTATAACATTGAAAAAAATAAGCTACAATTCCCATTAAAATTCGTATTTTATACTAGAGGCTTCGATTTTAAATGGGTTATTTATTAAAGCCTCCCTTACATTTTTACTAAGTGTGCATGACCAATATTTTATTAATAATGGTTTGTTATTTATTTTGTTTATTGCTACGGTGTGCTTGTTTGTACAATACACTATCTCATAATAGTAAGGTTTTCCACATCCTGCAGAATGAATTTCTTGGTCAAGAAGGAAATTAGCAGTCAGCAAAACTGTTTCCTTACTCATTCAGAGTCGCAAGGACATTTCATTTGCATTTGCTACATAATCTCAACCCCATCATTATGTTTCTTAAACCATCAGTGTATGGAAGGACAATAAACTAAAAGATCTGTCAGTATTTTGGTAGCATTTAGATTGCAGTCCTCCCAGGTCACAAGCTCTAAGGGCTGTCAGAGTGAGTCAGAAAGTCAAATAGCTTTGCTGAGGGAAGATAATATCAGATTTGAAGACAACAGCCAAAGCAAGAGCTTTTGATATATTTATCTGGGGGGCTTACCAAATTGCTGTTAAGGGATGGCCATTTCCTTTTCAAAAGCCACAAGGCGGTATTTTGTTTTTTCCAGAGGCCCTTCTTTATCCAAATCTTTGCCAAAGGGCATCTACTCTGAACAGTGGCGCCTGGCTTTAAAGCTTCTGCTTTGGATTCCCTCAGGCTGATTTCTGTTCATGATTCATGAGGTTGCTTTCCTCCAAAGATGTGTGACAAGATGGACTAAATCAGCAGCCAAGGATGATTCAGTCTCTCTTTATTGACTTACTGAATGTAGGCCTGGTCTATTCCAGTTTCTTCTACATCTCTTCTCATTTCCCCCCCCCCTTTAAACCAGCAGGCACAGAGAGAGAGGTTGGGTAGAGAAGAATTTAGAGCAAGTGTGCCTGTATTTGAGGACCCCATGTGTGTGTTTGAGAACCAAAAAGCAAAGATTGGTGAGTTCAGGAGAAGGGAAAGGGCGTGAGAGACAAAGGCTAAGGGAGAGGTGAACAACCCAGGTCAGATAATGAGTAACAGGAAATTTGAGTTGGTAGATAGTTGCAAAGGTAGCTCTTATCAACAGGAGTCTTTTGAGAAAAGGTTTAACTGCACCAGATGAATCAACAGTACACAGTATAAATGAGGCAGCACTAAAAAAATGTGAAGCTGGGAGAGTATTTTCTCACATATTTGGAACAGAGGATAACATGTATTTTCAGGGGCTATTTCAAATACAATTCAAGGGCATGTCAACTCAAATTTACATTTATGACCTCATAAAAACCCAGTCTGAACTATTTCTTGGGAAAGCTGGAGAAGCCGGTACCCCACCCTTACACCCTCCAAGGATGCTAGTCTTGTGAGAAACACAGTTTATTAAAGAAGTTTCCTTTCTTTTATTCCCCTAGATTGATGCACTGTTCTCCTTTCGTCTGTCATCAACTTCCTTGGCAAATTTCTTCCGGCTTCCTTAGCTTTCAAGGCAAGGAAGTTAAAGGAATTAATGGATGACAGACCGATTAGGGCATCCAAAACCTGTGGCCACAAAGCAACCTGCAGTCCCCTTAAAAAACAGCAATGATGTTCTAGGCTAGGGCCTCTCTCAAAATTATCCTCAAAGTGACATTTTTAATGGACCCGAGAGAGAAGATGATTAAGCGAAGAGGAGTAGTTAAATGAAGTTAAATTAACATCTACTTTAAATGAAATTAAATGAAATTAACTCTAGCTTTGAGTTGACCTGCCATTTAAAGTTTATAGGAGAAGTTCATGATGGACTCCCTTTCCCCAACATCCTGCTATTCATGTGTGCTTGGATATCCAATTCAGCATTTTCCTGGCCCCAATAAATCCCAAACTTTTTTTTAGTGAACAGTACAGTGAAAATTCTTGGGGAAATGCCAGCGCCTGGCAGAACAACATCCCATGTAACGGCAAAATTCAGACTTAAAAGATTCAAGCATGGGAAAATTCCTCCCAGTGAGCCCTTTTCAACTAGGGTATGTCTTGTCTCAGTGTATGAAGCCTAAAATCCAGAACAAGAACTGCCCGACCAAGTCTTTCCAAATGCTGATTCTGATATGAAAACCATAAGGTTGATAACCCTGCACAATGAATCTGGAAAATCTGGACAGATTTGGATTGTACAGGTAAGTGCGTAGATTCATCTAGGCATTTTAGGAAAGTAAGATATAGCTCATATAATAGGAATCCATTCAGATGCCTTCCTACTCTAACTATTTTCTCCTTGCAAGTTTTATGTATACAATGGAAAGGAAGCACACCTACCTTTTTATGCCCAATAAAGCCAGTTCACTATCTTTGTAACCATGACCACACAATGCTGCCATTTACTGAGTCAAACTATCAAATTATCCACAGCATGATCAGGCAGCTTTTTGAACAATAGTTGTGGGTCAATGGAGCAAGACAGGGCAGGTGGGAAGAATCTGGACTGTCCAGCATAGTACTGGACACCTGGACACCTGGATGCCCAATGTATAACTCATCTACAGCCCCTCCCCTCCAACAACCTTCAGTAATTATGATTTTTTTTAAAAATTATTATTTTTTGCTTGAGATGCTTTTAGGGAATGTCTCCTGAAAAAGCACATAACATCTTCCTCAGGAAGGTTCTAGTGTTACTTTATTGTCCATTTCCCTCAGGTTTTGTAAAATGGGTCATAGGAGAAATTCATTCAATTTTTATTGTTACTTACAAGTGGAAAAAAATGTGTCTTTCTTCAGTCAGTGTGATTAATAGTGTTGGCTAAAAAAATGAACACGACAACATAATTTTAATAGATAAGTTCCATCAATAAAAATATTTTGGGCAGAAATTTGGAGTGTTAGATGCATAAACTTTTATATCTCTCCCTAACACCACAAATGCATTGCTATACTCCAGAGTAATGTATTACTTTTGTGTGCTTTTGTTTTAATTGGTTCTCATTTTCAATGGGTTTTAAAAGAAACCAAGAAGAAAAAAGAAGCCTGTGCAAGGGTCTTATTGCTATTGTTTTTTATTCAATTTGTTTGATGCCCATCTCACACAAGGTGACTCTGATATGCTGCTTCCTGAAAGTTCAGATTCTTGAAGTGCCGTTCCATGGAAACCCAAGTCCATGTGTTCCCTTGGTCTTTTCTTGGGAGGTCAGTCTTGGAGATTGACAAAGGAGACTTGAAAAGCTAGTCACCATTTTTGATTTGGCCAACTAGAGTGGCAGAAATTGCAATCGTTGGTCCCTGTGTTACTTTTAGATGTTGAAATTAAAGGCTAGGTTGCTGTATTGTGCTACTACAGTGCAACTTTTACTGACTGAACCATTTAAGAGATTTTGGATACAAATTTCTTCCTGCTTATTGCCTGCAGCTATAGACAACTCTGCTGTACCCAAAGTAGTATGGACAAGGCAATTAAATTCATATTATGTTAATTTTATTTTAATTTTACATTTGCCGTCATTTTTACCATTTGTGTAATGATGCCATTATGTAAATGACATAAATCATTGCAGTGATATACATTGGTATTTAATAGGCTTTAGGGACAATGGATACACTTCCCCACAATTTTTCCACTGAAATAGTTTCACTGAATGTACATTTCAAGATATCGGTTAGCCCCACTTATTTACAGGAACTCAGAATAATATGCTCCATTTCTGTCCCAATATGGATGCTTCCTGAATATTAATGGTTGCATATTTTTGCTATATGTAGTCAAAAGCTGTCATGTCCTATAAATGGAATAATATATCATACTAAACACAAAGAATCACAATGTACAGGTGTCTCCCTGCAAATATTAAAGAATGTAGAACAGCATAAACAACCATTATCAAGTTATTATCTATTATATTTCTATTTACAGTGCCATCACTTGCAATTATTGGTGCAATTCTATTCCTGTCATTGCTGCTGCTGCTACTGTTGTTATTTTATCATAATTTTTGCAGGTGGGAGTTGTTTCCAAAACCGAAAGAATGCAGGGGAAAAAAAGGAAATGAAAGAATTTTCAGATAGGTGTTTTCCCATAAAAATATTTTGCAACAAACAGAATTATTGGGTCTGGAAAGAATTGAATGCAAAAACATTTCGATGTTACCAGTTGTCTCAGTTCTAAAGCTGACCTGCTTGAAATATGGTCCCATGACCCCAAGAGGGGTGACAGAAACATTTGCAACATCTCAGGGTATTTTGGGTGTGTGTGTATAAAGCACCTGCTTCATGGCCGTTGTAACTTTGAATGGACATTAAAAAGCCAGTTGCAAGTCAAGGACTATCCGTATTTGAATTGAATTGAACTGAACTGAATGAAACAAAATTTCAACAAGACCAAAAAAACCTGGATAGATAAATAATTTTAAATAAAGATATTTTTAATTCTTGCATTTTACCAGCAAATCAGGATAGCAGTCTAAATGGCCATTAGCTAAAATTGAAAGATTGATAAGATAAGGAGTTAACATTGAGATTTTGGACAATGTTATATAAATACAATATTGGTTAAATAACTTGAGATGTTTAAAATTATTATTTTGTTATTTCTGTGGTTATTTAGAATGTTATATAACATATGAAATTAAATGAAAATTTTAGAAAAATGAAATGAAAAAGTTGGATAGATGGTTGGATAAGATAGAAGGAATAGTTGTGAAATAATATTAATGAATATGATATATTGATGAAACAAATTTGAATTGTATGTCCAGCTGGCTGATGTTGATGGAAATATGTAAGCATGCTGTTTTTTGTTCACATATGAAAATAATAAAAAATATTTACACAAGGAAAAGGTCATTCCAAATGCTTCATTCTTAACAGGCCATATCAATATTACTAAACTTCCACTTTTTCCAAAGACTGTTCTACAGATATTCCACAACCAAATTCCATGATCAACCAGACAGAGTTTGTGATCATCTGTTTTGAAAGTTTTGCTAACTACTTCCCGTCCTTATCTATTCTTGGTTACTGATGTCATCAAAAGCCTTTGAAAGAATTAATACTCAAAGAACTGTCTTTTCCTTTGCAGCTCCCTCCGCCCATTGGGAATTCTCATCAGAGAGAAGACTTTGCTATTTCTTCAGTATCCCCCTCATCTACCCAACAAACATTTTTGAAATGGTAGAAATACAGCTGTACCAAGATATTTTTTTTTACACCTATTCCAACCCTGTGTAAAAAATGTCTTTTACAAATAAAAATTAAATAGAGCAAATAGCAATTTTTTAAAGACAAAGAAAATTAATTTATAAAATCAAATACTGTACATTCAGTCGGCAATTCAAGAGAATGGAAAGGAACCGCAAAAAAGGCAGAACTAAAACGGAAGAAGCATCTCTCATTTTGACTCAGCAATCCTGTTACTTCCATTCTATCTGTCTGGTAATCCTGCTTCCGTCTGAGTCTAGTAAAGTGTTTGAGAACCATATCATCCCTGTATTTTCATGGCTAAGAAGGGCCCTGTGAATCAGGCCATAAACCAACATAGCCCAACATTCCGGGTCAGGCAAGGGCCATTTGGGAAAGCCTCGACTGGAAGGCATCATTCCAGCTAAACGAAGGGAGAGTCAGCCCTGACAGAAGGAAATACTTTTTCACCCAGCACGTAATTAAACCGTGGAATTTGCTGCCAGCGGTTTGTCGTTTTTTTACAGCAGCTCTACACCGGCTTGACATTTTCATCAAGCTGTCCACTGTGACTTCGTAGTTGCATTTTGGGTCAGTCATTACTAGCTTGGATCCTTTTCTCTCTCTCCAATGCTCAGCCCTAACCTTTTTATAGAAGTTTAGAAAAGCGCCAGTGGGGGATCTTTTGCCCATTTCTCCACTGTGAAAATTGCCCCTTCATTTCTACTAAATTCTGCTTTTAAACTACTTGTTCATCCATGAAAGCATCCATTCTCTGGTCCCGTGACAGCTGAATTTTTTTAGAAGTGTTTGGTGAGAATCTTTATCAAGGACTTTTTCAAAATCTAACAATACAATATCTATTGGTCACCCTTCCCTATGTGTTCTTTTTTTTAAAAAAAAGTTTTATTAAAAAATATAGAAAAAAAATATATACATAATATAAAGAAACAAGACACATAA
>JANHFO010010232.1:164393-178328 GCA_032468095.1 Pareas carinatus | reverse complement strand
TGTTATTTGCCAAGATTTCTGTAATCACTTCTTTCAAATTCTCTTTATCGTTTTCTTTAAGTTCACGCATCCTTAAAGCAAATTCCATTGATCTGTATTGCATTAACACAAGTTTCTCATCCATCTTATCAGCCCTAATTTGGATTTTTTTTAGTTTGTTATCTGTATCCAGCTTGACATGCTTAATTTCCTCTTCCAAATCCTCCAGCCTAGCAGCCGCATATTGAAGTCCTAAAATTAACCTTTCTTGCTATAGGGGCCCTAGGGGAGCTCTACCCAAATCTGGCTGCTCACCTTTCCCTCTTCTCTCAGGGGAAAGGCTTTCCAGCCGCCAGACAGCTGATTTTCGGCTGTCAAAGCGTCTAACATGATTGCAGGGCTGACAGACCCAAGGGATTCATCTTGCAGCGTCTGCAGTGCCACCAGAAGTCCTAGGTTCCAATGTTATTGAAGGGGCCATCATTTCAGAGCAACAAGGCATTTGTTTAGGAAAATATAACTATTATTTTTTAATTCCACACAAATAATTGTGTTGATGTGAAGAGTGGCATGTAAGATTGCTGATCTCACACCAAAATATTCCTCAGAGATACATATCAACAGGAAGACACTGTCAATGCATATATGAAGCATCCTACATACACAGTTGAGTCCTACATTATACTCTAAGCTTTTTGAGGTAAGTGTCTTTGAAATTAGTATGAAGATATTTTTAAAATAGCCAACCCATTTCCAAACAATTCTGATTTAAACAAAAAAACAATTGATTCTCCTTTCCACAGTAGAAACGAATTTTTCTTTAACAGAATGAGTTGGAACAGACCTCGGGGGTCTTCTAGTCCAACCCTTTGTTCATTTCTGATTTATTTATTTATTTATATTTCGATTTATATACTGCCCTCCTCTCGAAGGACCCAGGGTGGTGTACAGCTGTTTAAAAACCACACAATATGAAATTTAAAACAATTTAAAATGAAATTAAACCTATTGGGTTGCAAATACATTAAAAACTCTAAAATTTTAAAACCCCTGGTGACCCCCTAAAACCCTCAACTATCCCCTCCGAAGGAACAGACCCAACTAAAAACCCTGGGGGTCAGGCTAGCCCAGCCTGGATAAAAAGATGGGTCTTAAGGGCACGGCGGAAGGCCCGGAGATGAGGTATCAGGCGAATCTCCAGAGGGAGCTCGTTCCATAGGGTTGGCACTGCCACAGAAAAGGCTCTACCCCTGGGGGCCGGCATTGTCTGGCTGACGGCACTCGGAAGAGACTCATCCTGTGAGAGCGCACCGGTCTGTGGGAGGTAATAGTCGGCAGCAGGCTCTCCTGCAGATACCCGGGCCCTATGCCATGGAGCACTTTGAAGAATGTAATCAACACCTTGAAGCGCACCCAGAAGGCCACAGGAAGCCAATGCAGCTCGCAAAGGAGGATATTATATATCTTTATATGATTAATTCCGACATTAGGCTACAGAGAAGTTTCTACAATTTCTTAGAAATCTGGCAGAAATAATATTTGTATATTTATTTGATTTAGGCATCTCACATACATGAGTGTCAAAAGATTGAGAGATTTCCAAAAATATTCCTACAAAATAGGACAATGTCCCATAATAATAAGGGATCATTCACTATTTTGTGAGATTTATGCAATAGGCACTCAAAGATAAGGGAAGTTTATAATATTTTTAATGAACCAGCAATATTGTCCAGTCTGTTTTCTATTGTTCAAGATTTCGTAGGACATTTCAACAAAGGTATCTTTTTTTTAAATTATGCCACTAAGATCTTTTAGATGAAAAACAGTTCCAGAAAATATCAGTAAATAAAGAAACCAAGCCAAGAAATGACTCCCATTACAAATATTTCCTGTTACATAATGTTTTTTTTAATTAATCAGATATTTTTAGACAAGAGAATACTGTGTATAAAGATCCACTTCTTATTTCTCTGGTAAATATGCAGATCTTAGCTGATATTTGATAGTATTGAATATCAGTTCCTCATTTTACAATATAGGCTTTGTAATGATTACTACACCCTTAGAATAAATAGTGTTAAGTTCTGCTTTTGTAGGCACAAACATTGTTGTAAGATTACTAATCTTTCTTCTTTGTGGACCACTATAAGTGCTTGGCAAAACAGTGCAAAGATTTCATTGCAAATTCGTCATTTGAAAGATGGAGAGAGAATCAAATACTGAAGCATATTCTATTATTTCTGTAAATTCTGTAAAAGAGATTTCACTTTTGCACCTTAAAAGAAAGAAAATGTCACTGTCTCAGTTTAAATTAAGATATGGTAAGGCATGCCTGAGGGAAGTAAATGTACTTGCAGATATTACATTATTTTGTCAAACTACATTGTATCATCTGAAAAAAGTTTTTAAAAGGTTCATTTTCTTTCATCTCAGGACAAATGGAATTAGCCTAACCTGAAAAGAACAGTGAACCATTATCAAAGATTATTCAATGAGGGAAAGTTTGAAAAAGAAAACGCAAAGTTCTAAAATTAAGAATAGGATCTCTTTTGTATTTTTGTTAAATTAATTCTGAAAAAAATGTCTTCAGATTTTTGAGGGCCTTACACACAAATACTTATAATCTATTTGGTTTCATGGTAAGCAACTCTATTGAATGAATAGATGGAAAACAAGAAAAAAATAAGAAGAGATTAATGCAGGAGATAAGAGAAGAAAAAATATACATCAGTACTGTTCATTTTACCTTTCCATATCTCACTAGCCTCTCGGAATATCCTTACTTGCTCTTGTCCATAAACTCATTGATATACTGCTATCAGTATTTTAAACTTCTCTTTTTTAGATCTCATCAACTCCATCCTTCTTTCTCCAACTCTTCCTTCAAAATGTGTTTTGGGATCAATCATTGTCTCTATATGACCAAGCCATCTCTGTAATGTATTGAGCTTAATGTAGTTTGCTTAGTCATTGCCCTAGAAGCCTGCAGGCACAGGGGTTGCTTGTGTGGGAAAATGCCTAATAACCAATTGGCTGCCTCCTAGAGGCCACTCTGTATATAAGCTCTTTACGCTGCAGCAATTGCTGACTTCGTACATGTTCCTGCTTGCTGTATGATACCTCTTTGCTTCTCTACAATAGACCTATGTTCTTTTCTATGAACTGTTCCTTCAATGCCTAAGAATCAAGTGTACAACAATCTCAATATACTTCTTTCTGTCAGCCTTCCTAAGTAAACTAGTCAGGAAACAAAACTAGATGAGCTACATATACTTTATTGTAAGACTACATTAACAGAATCTTGCAAGTCTGAAAGTACAAACTTCCCACCCACAATTCCTTTTAATTGTTAGGCAAATCCTTTCCAAGTTTCTTTGACTATTAAATGAATATGGGTTTCTGTCTCTCTTATTTGATGGTTTCTAAGGCAGTATCTCCTCTCATCTTTCTTTCAAGTTATGCATTCCATTACACTTTCACACTTTTGTATTCAATCTATATTCTTTCAGCATACATTCATTCTTAACCCTATATCTCCTTATTTACCACAAACGCTTCTTAATTTCTCCAGTCCCAATACCTTCAACTTTATGATCTTTCTCACTTACCAATTCTCATTACAATTAAACATTTTGGGCAAATTATAGTCTTGCATTTTTTTATTTTCTCTATTTTTTCTTCTTTAATAAATGGCAATAGATTTATATACTGCCCCATAGCACTTTATAGCACTATTTGGACAGTTTACAATGTAGAAGCATTATTTGCATTTTTCTCCCAACAATCTGGGTCCTCATTTTACCGATCTCAGAAGGATGGAAGACTAAGTCAACCTTGAGCCCTATGAAGATGAAATTCCAAGCTGTGGGCACAGTTAGCCTGCAATCCTGCATTCTAACCATTGCATTACCAGGGCTCCTATAAATATACTATGAATGTATATAATTTCATCTACTTGTTCTAATACTTTCCCCCTATCTCATTTCTCCACCATGCACTCTGTTTTCATAATCAACTAAGTTGGTTGTTGATAAAGTAATTTTCATATGCATACTCCTTGTTGCATCATTTAATCTATGATTCCTACAAATTATTTCAGTTCTCAGCCAACAATATGGCATTTCACTAGTTCAAGGTTGACTCAGCTTTCCATCCTTCTGAGATTGGTAAAATGAGAACCCAGATTGTTAGGGGTCATATGCTGACTCTGTAAACCACTTAGAGAGGGCTACAAAGCACTGTGAAGGAGTATATAAGTCTAAGTGCTATTGGTATTAAATGCATATAAAGTACATATACATTCATACAATCTACAACCTCTAACATCACCACCATAAGTATATGAAGAAGCAACAGGATATCTATTTTTGTCTTTCTTCCTATTCACCATTGAACTTTCTCTAACCATGTCATTAATGCTGATGTATTGTTCGCTTTAACCATACCATAATACTATTCTGTCTTTAACAACCAACTTTTATTCCATATTCATGAAAAAGTTATAACGTTTGTCATATGGCTTATCTAAATTAACAAACATTCAACTAACTTTCTCACATTCATGCATTCTTCAGTAAGCAAAAAAAGAGTCTGGTTTATGTATCTTGTGCCTGGCATAAAGCTGCATTGAATTTCTCAAACTTTGTTCATCATCCTTTTAGTAAGAGTTCTGCCAAGAAACAAACTAATCCTCTTGCAGTTTTTGCATCCACTTGTGCTATCTTTTCCTTAATAAAGAATTTAAAATAGAATTGAATTTATTTATTGGCAAAGTGTGTCTGGACACCCAAGGAATTTTTCTCTGGTGTAAATGCTCAATACTTACATACAGGCTACAATTGACAAACTGTGGTTACAGTCATAAGGCTATAATTGACAAACAATGGTTATAATTCTACGATATATTTGTTATCATAAAGTACAGTATTCATGTTGCGTACGTATTAGGTGCATTTATAATCATAAAGTATATTCATCATGTCATCATGTTATGAAGTATAATCATCATGTCACAAAGCATTTCATCATATCACATATCAAAACATTTGTGGCAAACCATGTCACAAAACACATTCATCATGCCATACAATTTTTTTTATAGGTTTGGAACAGTCTATATTGAACAGTCATAGAATACTAGAAATCACTCTACAAGTCAGACTAGAATACTAAAGGACACAGCTATTATATATGTTAAGATGTAAGCAGCAGTTATTGTCATACAAATAAGAGAATATAGGAAGTAAGTAATAGGAAAGATGAGAAGGGTAATAATGATATATTCCTACTACCGTGTTTCTCCGAAAATAAGATACTGTCTTATATTAATTTTTGCTCCCAAAGATGCGCTAAGTCTTATTTTCAATGTCTGAATTAATCAGTGGCACAAATTGCCTTCAGAAATTGTGGCTGCCCCAACACGGGAGGCTTTTAAGAAAAAAGTGGACAGGCATCTATCAAAAATAGTATAGGTCTTCTGCAAGAGCAAGGGGTTGGACTAGATGACTTCCAAGTTGGACTAGATGACTTCCAAGGTCCCTTCCAACACTGTTACTGTTACATTTTGTTTCTTCAGCCCAGCGCAGGGATTCCCCACTGCACATGGAAGTGAGAGGAACTTCTGCACTGGTTTGGAGAAATGGAGGACAGATCCCAGCGATCTGAGCCCTGTTACTGCACTCCCTCAGAGGAATTCCCCCTCTACGCATGGAGAAGAAGGAACCTCTCCTGAAGGGCTGCAGAAATGAAGCTCAGATCCTGAAGAACCGAGTTTTGCTTCTGCAACCCATTGCAAGAATTCCCTTCCACGGTTGTAGGGGAGCTGCCGGCCATCTTTCAACAGGCGGTCCTTTTGCTTTGTATGCTTAAAGTACCGTTGCTTAACAACCAAACCAAGAGAACCAGGATTGTCATCCCTGAGCAAATGACCCCTTTGCTCAATGCCTGAGATTCCAGTACCAGTTGTGGTCCTAAGTTGAGGACTGCTTGTACAGCTCCTAAAATACCTATCGAGAATGTTCATGTACCGCTTTAAAGAAGAACTCCTTCCAAAGGAAAAAGAACGGGAATGCTATTCAAGCAATAGGCTGAATTTAAATATAACACCAGTTATATTTAAGCTGTTTTTCTCATATGCAAATGTATGCAGATCTGTAGCATAATGCAAACCATGTTTACTATCATAATTCCACATAATAGGACATTAGGAGGCATAATTCAAAGCACATTTACTCAAACATAAATATAACCCAGTTAATTTCTCTGCAGTAAGTATGTTTAGGATTGCGAGTTGAGTTGAATAATTACTTAACCGAATACTTGACAAAACCCACAAGGTCACTTAGCTTGATCTCTTTCCTCAGTGGTACAAGACGTACAGATACCAGCTGGGGAGGATTAAAAGGGGGCACTATGCAAATTTGATGAATGCATCTGCCAAGAGTTTTGCCTTTTAGGTAGTCCTTGTTTAGCAACTACCTTGCTTAACAACTATTCTTATATGTAGATGTAGTTTATATGTACATGACATGATGAATGTACTTTATGATTATGAATGTATCTGATTGTAATCTCAGTTTGTCAATTGTAACTTGCATGTAAGTATAGCGCATGTATACCAGAGACAAATTCCTTGTGTGTTCAGACAACTTGGTCAATAAAAATTCTAATAATATTCTAATAATAATATGCAAATATTCCCATTTAAGAGGATGATGATAGAGTAATTTGGTGACCAATCCTCTCATTTACAATCTTTGCATGTCTTTAAAGTCAAGGAAAGCTGAAGTAAGATCTTAAGCATGGTTGTGATATCAGTTAGCAACCCCTTTGCTTAATAATTTAGTTGTAGGTCCCAATTATGGTCACTAAACAAGGACTTTCTGTATGGAAAGGATCTGTGATGGCTGTAATAATGTCTGACTTTTGTCAGCATTTGAGTTTTTAGGTTCTAATGATTCAAGGCTATTATTGTAGATCTGGGGTAAAAATAGAATCTCTTGGGAACCTATTCTATTCCATCCATTGTTGTAATGAGTAGCCCTTTACATTTCTCCTTGACAATAATATGCCAGAGATGATTTTGACAATAGTGTGTCAGAGGTGATTTGACGTGGCAACCTGCATGAGGGTATTTGTAGTGCAAACAATGCCTGAGTAAAACATGGAAGGAATATATGAAGATCCTAAACCTCCAGACGTTTCACTTCCATATATTCCCATTGGACTCTTCCCCAGCTGCTGAGTCCTCCCATCAGCTGGGGAGATGAAACACCTATGACTGAATTTTATGAACAGGGAGTCCTCAACTTACAACCACAATTGAACCCACAATTGAGCCAAGCAAGACAGTTGTTAATCAGATTTTGCCCCAGGTTGTGTTAGTTACACAGATGTTAAGTAAATTTGGCTACCCTATTGATTTGGCTTGTCAGAAGGTCATAAAAAATGATCACATGACCCCAGCGCACTGGAACATAAATGTGAATCAGTTGCCAAGCATCTGAATTTTGATCACATGACTGTAAGGATGCTGCAACAGTCGTAATTGTGAAAAACGGCCATAAGTCACTTTTTTCCAGTGATGCCATAACTTCAAATGGTCGCTAAATGAACTGTTGTAAGTTTAGGACTATCTATACTGGGTAGCACAAAAGTGCTCAGAATCTAGCCTAAACTAAGTAGGTGCACTGCTTCACAAAATAATGAAATTTAAATTTTGTTAACCTTCTATATTAATGTAGTCAGCTATAACACTGTTTGGAGGCTTTCAGGTTTAACAGTTCACTATAATATCAATTGCTGCAAAAAGTTTTTTAGACGGTATGAATGAAACATCTATGACTTCATCATCCATTTTCTTAATAAAAACATCCATCAGAAAAGGGGGGTCATAGACAA
The DNA here is from genome assembly GCA_032468095.1 of Pareas carinatus. NCBI lineage: Eukaryota > Metazoa > Chordata > Lepidosauria > Squamata > Pareidae > Pareas > Pareas carinatus. Next base: position 170,447 of record JANHFO010010232.1, on the reverse strand, counting down.
CAAGGGGGAGTCAAGAACTGAGAGCAAAGAGAAGACCTATTTGGGTTTAACAGACAAATGAGGAGATGAAACTTAAAGAACAAGATGTAAGGAAGGATCAATAGAAGAGCTCAGGTTGACGGTGCTCTAGAAGAATCCATGGCCAATCTGGAAGAGAAAGGCATTTCAGATGAAAAAGCTGCCGATGGTCTACAAGCGTTGATCAAGAGAATTTGACCATGTACTCAAAGAATAGTGGGGTAGTGGTTGGTTGATGATTCCTGGCAGTTGGAGAAGGGGAAGATGGGTTGAACTTGCTCTCCTATGACTGCTGCATGGAGGTAAATGCCTTACTCAAATATCAGTGCATGGATACAGAGTTCCTTTGAGGAAGTGAGCAACTGAGAACTCCCTCCTGGAGGACATGTGTCAAAGCTTTTCATTTCACCATTAAAGGCAAGGCCACTGGGAGTCCCGGTGAATCCCTCACATGTCTTTGATTTCCATTAGTGTTTATATAAATTTGCTAACATCTATTAATTGTCTGAGGACTATGAGAAGAAAAGGAGGCTACCCACCCATTGCTTATTCCTGGGAGCTATTGCCACCTTGTGGGTGCTCATGCTTTTCTTGTTTCCTAATCGATTCAGAATCTGTCTCAGGCAACTGAGCCATGTAGCCAAATGTCACTGGCTTTAAATAGCAGATCTTTTCCAGAGTCTTTTCTATGGCTTGAATTCCATCATCTATACATGCTTGCAATTGAATTTGTTACCTGCCGCAAACATTCAAAAGTGCAGTCTGCCTCCCTTTTTGTTGGCTCAGGATGGAAAGGGCCAAATCTTTCTTTTTTCTTTTTGTTTGTGATGAATTGAGTAATTTAGAAGCTTAAGAATCCATTTTTCCCCTTAATGCTGGCAATCCTCGACTTACAACCACTTACTTAGCAATGATTTGAAGTTATGACCGCCATGGAAAAAGTGACTTACTACCTTTCTTTGAAATTATGATCGTCCCACCACCTCTGGAGTCACAAGGTTTGCAATTTAAGTGCTGGGCAAGTGGCTCACATTTACAATGGTTGTAATTGCAATTGGTCACATAAATTGCAATTTTCAGCCTTCCCAGACAGCTTCCGACAAGCAAAGTCAATTGGAGAAGTATGATTCACTCAAAGACCGGGTGATTCAATTAACAGTCATGGTAAAAATGGTAATAAAATGGTCACATGTCTCGCTTAACGTCTACATCACTTTCTGATTCAAATTACAGCCCCAGCAGTAGTTGTAAATAGAGGATTACCAGTGCTTCCAAAATACCCTCCAAACTGACCCCACCCTATTTTGGAAGTGCAAACTTGCTACAAAAAGCTTGATTAGGCTTTCATTCAGTCTGATGCGTGTGGTTCACCTCAGGCCTGCCATATGCAGAGTGTGTATTTAGCCATGGAGGTCGGACAATTTTCTATCTATTGAAGAGCACATCTGCACCTGGCTACCTTTGTATTCCCCACTTAGCCAGGGGCTCTCAGAGATCCAGAGATGATTCATTTACCAATGAGGTCCAGGCCCTTTGCTCTAAGATTTGCCTTTTCCTTATGAAATAAAGCACCTCCAAACTAAATTAAACAAAAAAAATGATGCACCATTTGAATAATTTTTAGTGAAACAGAATGAGCAAACACTTAAGTTTGCCCTCCTGTGGGCTTGAAGCCTAGCTTCCCCTTCTGCTTGGCCTGCTCTTACTTATACAGGAATCCACACCTCCAAGTCTTTGTACATTGACAATTCCTCCCCCCCCCACACACATCCTGTCAGGGTTGATGTAAGATAAGCAGCACAGTTAAAACCAAGTCCAAGGACAACTGGTCTGGAAAGAATATGGAGTAATTGCCACTTTCAATTACTGTTGACATTTCTACATCTACTGAATGCCCATTGGGATCATAAGAATAAATTTTTTAAAGCTCTGCATGCAACATTTGGAGCTTAATCTGCATCCTCCTTGATATCTAACCTCTTAAAGATGATGGTGCACCACCAATCATTTCGTTTCTTGCAAATTGCTTGTGCAGCTTCTCCCATTTCTTCAGGAGGAGGAGGAGGAGGAAAAGAGTGGACATGCAAATACTTCAGCTTCTTCCTGGCCTATCTGAACTTTGCTAAAATTTATGCAAATTCAAAACTGTCTGAAAGAGAACCAAACCCCAAACTGGGAGGAGGGAGGAGTGTGAGAGGGAGAGAGAGAGAGAGAGAGAGAGAGAGAGAGAGAGAGAAAATCACACGTGAAATGTGCTGATAATTAAAATCCTCTGACAATTACATCATGCACTATCAGACTTAGCCAGATCCATTACTCATGATCGGTGCCTCGGAGAAAACAAAGCTGCCTCGCTAGGGACTGTCAGCTGAGCAGATGCTCCTATAGAAGAAAGCAGCCAAATACTGTTTATGTAATGCGAGAAACCCAGGATGCAAAGGCAAGATACTACTTCAGCTGGTGGACGATTTGGGCAGTTTGGAGGGGGGGGTGTCAAAATCTTGGGAAAGCCCCATATTTGCTGAATGGACGTGCCCTCTCCTCCTGGCACATTGTTATAAATATTTTTTTTTCTTTTGTAAAAGAAATATGATTTTCTCTTACAGTTTACTTTGTTATCTGTTTGCCGGTTTGCAGATTCATGCTAACAGGAAAAATAAAACACACATGTGCATTCTTGGAGATTTTTCAAGACGGCTTTTGGTGGTCTATGACCTGTTTCACTCTAACCGTGGTTGACCTTGTATGCATGAATGACTATTTAGATACTTTCGATTGGGGGGAAACGTACAGCCTCAAAATGATGCTGGATATTTATGTCCACTGAGCCACTTCAAACCAGAAACTCACTAGATGTGGGGTCAGTAGATGAGAGGGGGTCTTCACCCCAGGAGCCCCTTCCCCTGTCAAAATGTTACCTACCTAGATCCTGAAGAGAGGTTGCATTTGCATTTGCTCAAACATGAAAACATCTGGTGTGATCCCTGGATGTTTATAGCAGGTTTCGGAAAGTGCAGTTCTTCTGCTGTTCTGACTGACAGATGTCTCTGCCCTTTAATATTGATCATGTCAATCTCTTTATTGACATCTAGAGAGCCATTGGCAGATGAATGAAAACTAAGGCAACCAATAGGTTGCCTAAGAACTATCCAATAGGTTAATCAATGGATGATCCATTTCTAAAGTGAAAATAATCCACCAACAACCAACTCCTTGACCCAACACCTTCTGAAGGCTTCTCTATAGACTTCCACAAATTCCTCTGTCTGCCAGTTACTGGAAATGGAAAGAAGATTATTTAGATTATTAGATATTTTTCTAATAAATATAAATTGCATTGATTGGGTAGATTGCAGTCTAAGTCTCCCTTCTTTGCTTCCCTCCCCCCTTTCTAATAATTTCCATTCAACTGGTTCTAGCTGCATTTTTTTTGTTAAAAGCTTTCAGGCTTCCAAATTTACTCAGAATGTGAATATAATCAATGTTTCATAATAGAAGAACAATTCAAACTCTCATAATTTGTTTAACAGCAATGAATTTAATAGCTTTAATCTGTGTTATGAAATGGATTCTTATGCCAAAAAAGCATGATGATTCAATGTTTTCTAATGCAGGGCCATTCAAAATGGGCAATCTGGTTACCTCTCTTTAGGGCTTTTGTGGCTCAGACATGAAGGAACAAATAAGGGGCTCCAGTTCTTCCATCATATGTCTGTCACTTGGTCGCACACTTTTTATTCATTGGAATTAAATTGACATGACACATTATGTCATCATGTTTAACCATAGTCTACTAAGATGTAAATTTTGGTCACCACACTATAAAAATGATGTTGAATGCAGATAATAGCAACTAATATGGCTAAGAGCTTGGAGACTAAAACATATGATGAATGGTTGCAGAAATTGGGTATGGCCAGTCTAGTGAAAAGAAGGATCATGGAGACATGATAGAAGTGAGAGGCTACCACAAAGAAGAAGGGGGTCAGCCTATATTCCAAAGCACCTGAAAGCAAGAAAAAAACAATGGAGGGAAACTAATCAAAGAGAGATCCAACCTAGAATTAAGGAGAAATTTCCTTACAGTGAGAACAATCAACCCGTGGAACAGTTTGCCCACAGAGGTTTTGGGTGCTCAATCACTGGAGTCTTTTAAGGAGAGGCATGACAGCCACATATCTGAAATAGGATAAGGTCTCCTTCCAACTGACAGGGTCATAAAGCACAATATCATGTGACTGTGCTGCTTGGTAATGGCAGTTCTGGCAGACCCAGTGAAACTACATATTGAATATGTAAAAGGAAGAGACTGTTCTGATGAGTTAGGCTTTCTAAATGCTTAGAATCCAACTCGTAAAGGAGTCTCAACCATAATAGTTTAAAACAAGGAGGCTTGCTTCAAATCCTACCCATGACACCTGGGATGGAAGGGTTGGGTTATTTATTTATTTATATCTATTTATATTTTTTTTTATTTATTTATTTATTACATTTATTTGCAATCCATCTCATAGTTCAACACAATTCTTAGTGACTTAAGAAGGATGTGAAGGATTTCAATCCCTGAATTTCCCAACAAGACTATGTCTTTGACCATAAATGGGTACAAAGCTTACATGGGAGTCTCTAACCCTACAAACAGCTGTTGTAGTGTAGCCTTGGTTAGTTTAATCAGTTATTGTCTGGATTTACAAAAGTTGCTTAGCCCAAACCAAACCAAACATACTCTGGAGTTAACATATTACCTAAAACCAGTCAATAGGATGTGACAAAACCCGAAATCCATTTTTTGGGAATATATTTATTAAGACCAATCAACACAACAAAATGCCAGTTGTCATTTTGCTTTCTATTTTGTGACCTTTGGGCTGACCTAATGAAAGTGTTTCCCTTAGGAAAGAATGTTGACATTTCCATTATGGCCAGCATAACTATCTTTGCCTTTTATGTGAAATCAAAGTAATTGGATCTCATTTAGATCATCCCTGACTTTAGAGAACAACTTGAGGCAACTCACAATGTGTTAACCTTCCTCCTTCATCATCTGGTGGAGTAAAAGGGGGAGGACTTGTGTCTGCTAAACTTTGTGAGCAACAATCTCAACTCTCCTGTCCATTGGCCATGATGTTTGAAGACACTAAAAACTGATAGCCTGATGACATCTTGAAAGTTCAAATTCCTATTCTTAGGATAAGAAGCATCTGGTTTAACTTCAGCTTCTCTTTTGGGAGAATCTGAGACTCAGCTAATAGGAGGTATGCAAATTCTGATTTCTCCATATCAGTCATGCTTCCTAATACATTAAACAACTTCCCACATTTGAGCTTTAGTTCTTTGTCAAGTTGCAGTATTTATTCCTAGAAAGTTGGTTTAGTTGAGTCAGCTATACACTCTCTTTTGGCCCCTCTGTTAATTTACTATACTGGCCTCTGCTTGCTTTCTTAGTTTAACTTTTTCCATAAGACATTTCATCATTTTAGCCATTCAGTCATGTCTGATCCTCGGCCACTCTATGGATCAGCACTCTCCATGCCCCTCTGTCTCACACTGTCTCCTTCAGATACACTATTGGTCATCCTGGTGTCATCCTTCATAATGTCCAGCCAATAGATACCTGGGCGGTCCCTTCTCCTTTTTCCACTTATCATGATTGACTTTTTGGGTGAGTCAGCTCTCATGACATGACCAAAGTATGACAACCTCTGTTTGGCAATCTTGGTTTCATGGGATATTTTTGGTGAGGTTCAGTCTAAGATTTCTTTGTTTGTTATTTTTGCAGTCTGGGAAATAGTCACATCCAACTCCACAGTTCAAAGGTGTTCACCCTTCTCCTATCTGCCTTTTTGAGAGTCCACATTTTGCAGCCATAAGTAGCTGTGAAAGTAAGCAGGGCGTATACATATCTTATAAGCAGTGGATTTTTTTGTCATAGAACACACCGGAACGCAATTCTGGCACTTTTTTTGCCTTAAATACAATAAATTAAATTTATGTTAAGAACTGAATATAGAATTTTTTAAATAAAAGATTAACAAG
>JANHFO010010232.1:124147-134258 GCA_032468095.1 Pareas carinatus | reverse complement strand
CTATCTATCTATCTATCTATCTATCTATCTATCTATCTATCTATCTATCTATCTATCCATCTATCTATCCATCTATCTATCCATCTATCATCCATCTATCATCCATCTTTAAACAATCCCCAGTCATCTGCAGATTTATCCCTATCTAAACACACTGAATTTATTGAGTTTAATGATGTTGATGGGGCATTAGTTTTCTTATCCAATCAAGATGCCCTTATCATACCTCAAACTATACTATGGACCTCTGTAGCAATGTTAGATAAGTTGTGTGGATTCTAAAAGTAAAGGGAAATGTGGCAGGAAATCCATGTAGTAATGTGTACTATGTTCAGATTATGGAGGAGCATCTGATATATTTTTTTTAAAAAAATCTATGGTGCCTTTATAAATAGCATTCATATCCTAACATGTCCTCAGGGCAAGATATGGTAAAGATGTCATTTGAAGTGTCATATAAACAATAAGTGTAAGCATGATTAGATGCAAGTGAAATTAAAATCAGAAAATTTGATCCAGATTTTAATATTGAATCTTAGTACACCATTTTAAATAGATTCCAGGACTGGCAATGCCTTGAACAAAATTGGGTCCATTTTTTAAAATGTAGGTGATAGTTTTAACAATGAAAGATTGATGCATTAACGTTGTTATATTAATTTCAAACCATTTGAAAAAAAATATTTTCCTTTTTCCTTGGAGGCCTTCGACTTCTGGGATTCAGTGGTGAATCGTGCAAACTTTCAGGAAGGGCAGGGTAAAAATACCATTTACCATGTAGGATAAAACAAAAGAATAAGGTTATTTTTAGGCAAGTAATTTCCTGTACATTCGGCATATGTTATTTTGCTTGCATATGGAATGTACTCCAAGCCAGCAAATTAAAATGCATTTTATCATAAATAGAGTGGTTGTGTGTTCCTTTCCATTTTCACATAATAAATCTGTAAAACAAAGATGCTGAAGGAAGAAAAAAAATGGCTTTCTTTCTCATCTTTTAAAAATAGAGGCAAGATGTACAATGTTTGAAATGTACTTCTTTGAGTGTGCCTCTTAGGGGTATGTTTAAATAAAATGTTATAACAAATAATTATAAGCCAATATTGTCATGAATATTATTATATGCCATGTGTTTTGGGTACCTATGGACTAGATCAACATCCTTATATTGTTGGTAGGCAGAAGGAAATCATAATTAATATAAATAAAACAGGGAAATGGGGTAAGACTTTCCAAATCATCTAAAATTATTTAATTATTTTGACTTAAGAAAGCAATTGAAGATTAAGAAATAGAGAACTGGGGGTTACCATATTAATTATGAAAAGAATGGAGATTCTTTAAACAAGAGAAGAAATGTTTGTCAGTTGATCAATGTTTAAAATTAACAGGGAACTTTATATCTTCTAGACACAACTGAGAGAAATGGGACTTTGATGTTCCTTGTGCAACACAAGCTTCCCATGACATCCCCAAAAGAAAAGATTGGTGAGCACTCATGTGCCTTGTGGAATAGCTTGGATGTAGGAGCCAGTTTAAAGAGGCAGATTGATCAAAGTAGCATCAGTCAAATAGCAATAGCACCTAGATTTATATACTGCTTTATAGTGCTTTACAGCCCTCTCTGAGCAGTTTACAGACTCAGCCTATGGGTCCTCATTTTACCAAACTTGGAAGAATGGGAGGCTGAGTCAACCTTGAGCCAGTAAGAATCGAACTGCTGGCAGGGAACAGAGTTAGCCTGCAATACTGCATTCTAACCACTGCATCACCACTGCCACTACGCCACACAAAGGTTTCTTTAAAACTTAATGATGGAAATGAATAGAGAATTCTTAAGAAACGAACATATTTCCTTCAGGCAAGGGAAAAGAGAAATGCATCAGTAAATATTCGAAATTGTGTACATGCCATTTAAAAGGTAAAGGTTCCCCCAACATATGGGTGCTAGTTGTAGCCGACTCTAGGAGTGGTGCTCACCTCCGTTTCAAACCCAAAGAGCCAGAGCTGTCCGAAGACATCCCCGTGGTCATGTGGCCAGCATGACTAAATGCCAAAGACACACAGAGCGCTGTTCCGTTCCCACTGAAGTGGTCCTTATTTTTCTACTTGCATTTTACATGCTTTTGAAGGCTGGCAGAAGCTGGGGTGGGTAATGGGAGCTCACTCCGTTATCCAGCACTAGGAATTCGAACTGCCAAACTGCCGGCCTTCCAATCGACAAGCTCAGGGTCTTTATCCACTGAGCCATTGACTATTACTTAAATAATGTTTTTAAACTTTCCCTTGAAATCAAATTTCTTCCAGGAGTGGGAATGGGATATTGAGAGTGCTGTATTCCTTGACAGAAACCTGTACAATAGCTTGAAATTATCTATCTTCATCTATTTGTGATGGGCTGAAAGATGGGCAGCTGTGTAACTGTTTTAAATAAAAATAGGTAAAGAAAAATAAATTATCTGATGCTGAGCATCTGAGACATTGCTTAAAAAATTTTTCCCAGCCACTCAGAGTTTCTTTGTCAAAGACTGGCATGCAAATGGAATGTAGAAATATGTCAGGATTTACAGTTGACTAGCTATGAAATAGATGTGAATTGATTTTTGGAGTGCTCTGCTGGTTTCAGGGCTAATATTCAAGACCATCCACTACATTTTTTTACCTATTTGTAGTAAGACACCATCCACTGTTTGAGGAATTTGCCATTTTTTTCTTTACTTGGCAAGTGATCAGGTCTCAGCTGAAATTGGATGTGTTTCCCTTTCTTCACTTTTGAATATGGCCAAGAGATTGCTTAAAGAATTCTTCAGCTGTTTATAGAAAGACTAGACTGCTATCAATTCCTTTTTAGAAAACTGTTGTCCATTGCTTTATTTCTTTAATACACTGTTATTATTTGCTACAGTATGAACATTCAATGCCAGCTGACAAGAATAGATATAAATAATAATGTTTGTGCTAGATAAGCATGGCATTAGATTACTTTTTTGAGCCACACTACCTTACTAAAAGTTCATAGAATCAACAACTGGAGCTCTACAATCTGAGCACTGAGCACCAGAACCCCCCTTTTAAATTCCCTTTAATAATGCTCAGGAGCATGTATGGGCTATATACAGTCGTAAACTACATATGATCCTCCTAAGCTTTCCCTTGGACTTGTGGATGGGGAGAAGAAGTCAAAAAGTATGCTATATACAAGAAATATGATTCTGCCTAAATACATCATTAAACCTTCACCGCACAAAATATTCATCCGTTCTTCTATTATGATAGCAACAGAAAGCAAACAACTAATTGTGAATCAAAATTGTAAATTGAATTATTGTTGTCTGATACCTTTGCTGTTCTCCCTATTCTTTATAAAATGTGGACTTCCTACACTGAATGTTGGCATATATCTCAGCATATTCACACCTTTGAATTGTACAAATTTTTATAGCACCACATTAACAAATTGACAGTTATCCAATCAAAGCAGAGCATTAAGCCCATACTGTGTATATAAGCATTTCATCATCCATTTTATCCTTCTAGCAAAATAGAGTTGAAGACCAGCCCCTTGTAACATTCTCTGAGAATCAAGTAAACATGAAAAGAAAAATGAATCCATTTCATCTTAAGATCATCAGCAATATTTGACTTAAAAACAGAAAGTCTTTCCTGATTTACTAATACAGGATATTCTAATTTATTATTTCAAAATTCTTGCAAGTAACTAATATCCAGTTGTATGATAATTTTTCACATGCCAATACCAAAATTTGGGGAGTTTTACACTATATTTGGTGCAAAGTGCAACATCAACATTTTAGATACTCTAAATACTCAATAATGAAACTAAAAATTAAGAAAATCATAGTGAAGTCCCTATCATCATATAATAATCATACATTAAAGAAAATCAAGGATGTTAAGGATTCATCCTCTAAACAATGCTTAGTATTTTATGAAATTCAAAGTATTAACGCTGATATACCTCCTATTAAATATAACGATCTTCAAATAATATTTGTTAGTATTGTATTTATGCTTCCTTAAAAGCTCACTGGAGCTCAAATAAAGAATCCGAGATAATTATTCTCATGAATTCAAATGACAAGTATTTGTTACAAATTTGCATAAAAATATTAGAATGCATAGGAAGGAGATGGAATTTATTACAATTGACAATCTGATGTTACTGAACTGCTATACAATATCAGTAAGTATTGAAACTGAGCGTATACACTTATCTGTAAGTTCCAAGACATAAGCATGTAAAATTTTATGCGGAGTTCAGCTTATGCAATACTTTACAATGCCCTCTGGTTGTCTAATACAGTTGTTTCAATTCCAGATAAAAGCTTGCTGAAAATAGCTTGATAAATTCAATGAAACATCTTAATGAATGAGAAAAATAATTCCATTTATGGCAACTCTATTTATTTACTAAAATGTATAAAGTTCCCCAGTTCACAGTGACACTGAGAGGCATGCAAATTATAAGGAATGAAGTAGCATATATCAATCCAATCAATACAAATGGAATAAAATCCACATTCAATCAAAACTTGTTTCAAATACTTCCACTGTATAATATCAAAAGCATATTGTACATTCACTGAGACTACTTATAGAAGTCATAGTGATTTTTCTGAATGTAGAACCAAGATCTCAATCTAGAACTAAGTCAATAATCTATTATCATTGTTTCATAACACCAGATTGCACAGGATAAATAACTGAATGTAATATTGACTACAGTCTATGTTGGGATATCATTATTTTTTATAGCTTGAATAATCAACCTTCAAATGGTCAGTTATACAGGTAGTAGTTGAGACACAACTGTAATGGAGCAGATAACACATTATGACTGCATGTTGTGATGGACATTAAGTGAAGCATCTCATTTAATGACCCCTCATCCCTACTCTTCCCCAATGCAGTCATTAAATGAACATGCAGGTCGTTAAGTGGAGCATGGGGAGCCTTATGGGTTGGGGATGCCCTCGGAGGCTTAGCACAGATCCATGCCCGCTTGCCCTTGCTTTCTCATGGCTTTCCCTCATACTCCCAAGATGTCCCATGGTCTACTTCCAGCCCCCTGGGTGCCCGTCATGATTTACCCCACTCCCATCAGGTCCTCCCAGGTCTAATGCCTGATCCCCAACCCACCAGGCTAAAAACCTCATCCTCAGTTACCTTTTGAAGAGCTCCAATGTTTTCCAGAGCACTGGAACAGATTGCTTCATTTCCGTGACCATTCTGGAATTAGCGGCAATATTTACAGTTACCAAAATTCAATTTGGCTGCTGGAAATATGGCAGCCGCTTCTGGAATGTCACCATGCATCCAAAGAGGCAAAGCGACCCATTCTGCTTTGTTAACATGGTCTGCACAAGCCCTTAGGAAACCTTCTCCTCCTTGCTGCCTGAATGCGGTTTACACAGTGCTGCAAAAGCTTTCTGAATCTTTCAGAAGCGTTCTACAGCACTGTGCAACCTTGTCAAGGTAGGAAAATGGAGCAGTTTGTCTGATGGGACAAAATGGCAGATGCAGAGGAACGGGCAGTGGGGGCCACAGTCCCTGCAGTTGTTTGTAAGGGTGAATGGCCACAGGCATGCTACAGCACCCATAAGTTTGAAACAGACCCATATGTAGTTTTTGAAGAGTCTATCATAACTTTGAATGGCTTTTAAGCGACCAGTTCTATCTCAAGGACTACCTATACTGGTTTCAGTATAGAGGCCGGAAAAGGCATAATTATGACTTATAATATGGTGGCACAAAAATCTTTTATAGCATTCCATAAAACAATCTGAGATAGCCTCTTTTTTGTTTTCATGAATGCAATTGTATTTCTTGAAAAGCTAAACAGCCAACTAAATAATATGCAATCTAAGAAAAAGCTACATTATGTAAAAAATCATTAAGTTCTTTCTCTTATTACGATTGACTCAGTGTATTATTTTTTTAAAGTTGATTTATAGAGTCTGAATCTCGTTACATTTTATTCCGAAAGTTCCTAATAATAGAAGCAATATTAAATGGTTGCAATTGTTTCAGCCAAGAGGATAATAATCTGCCAGGTGTTATCTCATTCTCAATATGTTTGCTTTGTACAATTCAATAATTATTCTGTTTCAGGTGTTTGAAAGGAATTAAGCTCTCCTAAGGAAATTAGCACTTGTAAAAGCTTTATCTAATTCTGGTGTAGGCCATTTTGCATATACATCCAAAATTTCCTTAATTCTTTTTGCCAGACTTTTTTCTTTCTCTTTTTATATGAAGCGCATGCATTGACATAACTATATAGGTAGGCATCAAAGGCATTCTAAATAACCCATACATTTGCATAATGTCTACTTATACAGAAAAAAATAATAATCTCCATTTAAATTTATCTCTGTGGACAAAAGAGGAAATTCATACCCCCTGTATCCTTATGTGCTGAAAAAGGAAATTGTTTAGGTGCACATGGGAACATTTGCATACCCTGGTGTTTGTGCATATGTTAGCCATGTATAGATCAGTCTGCCTCTCGAAGGTGCATCAATCCACCTGAAGGCTTTATGGAGATTGATGGCCCTGCCTTAAGAAAAGATGAGCTGGTAAACAACTTTCTTCAGTGAGACATTCTGTTGGTTTGCTACCCAGCAACTTTCTACTATCCAGAGTGAAAAACTGCTTTATTCCACGGCTTTGCTTCAGGTTGGTCTTTTGGTTAAGGCTTCAACAAGGTACCCTTCCAAAATATTTACAATCCTAGTGGCATATTTAGTTCCTGACCTCTTTCACTATTCCATCAAAATTTAAAATGATGAGTTCCCATGGCTTTCAAGTACACTTAGTATTGCCTAGTGCAAGATAATTGCCTGGGAGTGGGGTAGATATTGGAGAGCAGTAATGGCACCTTCCTGGCTGTTCCTCCTGAAATTTCAAACTGTTCTTTGGAATATCAGAGTCTGTTTGTCATGCAATCTCTCCAAAAGAGGCCATTGCCTTCAGAAGGCTGATGGTATGCAGAGTAATCCCACCATCAATGGTCATAGAATGGTCAGCTGTCCCACAGAAGCCCAACTGGATGCTGTGTGTGAGGAAAAAAGGGAGGGACCATCTTGATCATCACTTTACATAATGATGAAAATTATCTTGTGCTGGTCCAATGTCGTGATATGTAGGAATGACCTTGGGAGGCAGGAAGGAGAGCCACGGACTAGGCCAGGGCTTTGCAACCTGTGGTATGAGTACCACTGGTGGTACTTCGGTACATGGCAGGTGGTACACAATGCCCACATCTTTCTAGGCTCAGAGAAGTGTAGAGGGGACAAGCTGAAGTGATGCTTGCGATGTTGCCTAGGCTCTACTGAGGAAGTAGCATTGATGTGCACAGTTCCAGCTGATCTACGCTACTGTAAGTGCCAATCAGCTGGAGCCACACATGCCGATTCTTTGCCCTCAGCAGAGCCTCAGCAACACCGCAGCTCCAGCTGACTCACTCATCTCCCAGGACTGTGCGGTGCAGCACTCTGCTATCACCAGGAGTAGCACACAGACCTTGGAGTGAGAGAGTCAGTGGAGTCTCAGAGATTGGCATGCCCAGAAGAGAAAAGGAGGAGGAGCGGGGAGAGAGGATATAAAAGGAAGAGGTTTTGGTGGGAGAGGGAAAAAAGACCATTAAAAGTGTGGTAAATGGGTGTACTTTATCACTTTTTTTCCTTTTGGGGGGGGTCGTCAAATTTTTGACACCTTGCTAAGCCACTGGTGGTCCTCCAATATTGTCATCCTAAAAGTGATACAATTTGTAAAAAGGTTGGAAAGCACTGGACTAGGCAACCATCAGGCAAGAGGCAGTTCAGTCTACAGAAGGGATGAGGGCAAGGCAAATGTCTCTGAAGGGATTTGCCCTTGTTTATTGGACTATAAAGGGTGAGGGAGGAGGGAAACATACCTTCAGACTTGCAAGATTCTGTTAATGTAACCATAATTGTTGGAGTTGGTACTTCTGGATTTGCTTCTTATCAGAATGGCCTCACAAGTCTGACAGCCTTGCTCTGCCTTCAAGGAGAACTACTTTATCCCTTTGATGCAGGTCCTTTTACCTGAAATATCCATTTCTTCTGTTGCGCCAAATTGCTTAGGCAACACACTTGTACTCTGAGTCCTGAAACTCCTAAGCAAGCAGTGTCTTGATAGACAGGAATGAAAGGCACACAAACTTGTCTCTAGGAGATATCAGCCAAATAATATTCATCTCAAAAAGCTGAGTTGCCATCGCTGAGGTGAAAAAGTGATATGCTGGAGACATTGCTGCCGACATCGCACACAGCTAATGAATGACGGTGCCAAAATGCCAGCATTTACCTTGTCACCACCAATGAGTTACTATTAAATTGCCCCTTAAAAAAAATCTGACAAGTGATGAAAGAGGTTTCAGTGAAGGTCATGAGTATCCAGGATTTCTATTCCCTTTGAGCACGGCTGTAATTTCTGATTTCCCACAGATGAAATGGCGAGACAAACACCCTCTCATATCCGAGAAGGTTTCCAAAAGAAATACTAGATTACAGGGACAGATTTTAGTATCAAAAGTGTAGCATTAAGGCATGTAGTGTTGCAAAGTAGCCAGGAATGCTGCTCCAACTATTTTTTCCTTTATTTTTAAAGTCCTCCTCCACCTGTTTATATCTCTACAGATACATACTTGCCTTGGGTTTCTAAAATTTGGAAACAATCTGAGTGTTTCTTTGTCAGGAAAGAAGATATTTGCCAAACCTTTCAGGAATGTATGCAATTCCACAACAAAGACTCGCCAAGGAAAAGGAAATTGATCTCTAAAATATTTTTTCTTAACATATAAGTTTTGAAAGGTATAAATCGTTCTGGCACACAAAACAATTTTGCTTCCAGATTCCTTACACAGTCTGATAATAGACTTCTTATATAAACATAGTTAACACATGGTATACTTTTAAAAAAATAAATCTAGGCTTTGCATTCTATCGTTAGAACCAATAGAAGTATCATTACCAAGGCATAACATGTCACAATACTAGCCTATGAGGAGGAAAATCTTTGTGAGATTCTTTCAGTCAACAATCAAATGAGCTATTATTCAGTTTAAGGAATTCCTTGCTTTTCTGGGGTCACTATCTTTTTCTGAGAAGTTAGATTGTAATATTAAAAAAAACCCAGCTATTGTGTTTCTAAACGTAATTTCTGTTTCATTTCTAAGAGTTAATCTTTTTTTTTGTGAGGGAGGGAGCGTTCTAGTCTGTGTTGATTCCTGGGAACTACAGCAACAATCATTACTACAACTGCTACTGCAGTTTTCTTGGGAAGATTTTGGAAATGGTTTGCCATTGTTTTCTTCCTAGGGCTGAGAGCGACTGGCCCATGGTCACCCAGCTGGATTTGTGGCTCAAGAGAGACTAGAACCCAGCCTCCCCGTTTGTAGCCTGAG
The DNA here is from genome assembly GCA_032468095.1 of Pareas carinatus. Classification (NCBI taxonomy): domain Eukaryota; kingdom Metazoa; phylum Chordata; class Lepidosauria; order Squamata; family Pareidae; genus Pareas; species Pareas carinatus. The sequence continues at coordinate 124,810 of JANHFO010010232.1, read as the reverse complement.
GCCTTGGTCTCCTATAACAACCTGGTTCTCCAATCTAATTGCGTATTCCTCTAATAGGAGAGTTGAAATGTTGATGTGAACATACAGATTGATATCATGATTTGGTAAATGTGGGATAAAAAAATTGAATTTTGTGCAATCAAAATATTATCAAATGCTGGAGGCAATCTGCCTAAAATGGGATGGAAAACCATTCACAGACTACATGGATATGGAATATATTTGCAATGGGCTTGGAACGGAAGGAAAACTACGTTGAAACCATAATATCATCAAGATGGTTGCCTTCTGGTTTCAAAGCAGAAGTATACTTTACTTTTATTTGATTTTTTAAAAAATGATCTGCATTGACATTTTTTTTTTGTTAACAGGAAAAAATCAGAGGCCTTCGTTTTGTACTCACTTATAAAGAAGTTGGGTTTTTGTCTATGGGAGAGTGGGCCTTCATGTTGTGCAACTCATCAGCAAGCAAGCAGAAAATGCCCATTCATTATAAGAACTGCCATAAACTCTGCACATATACAGATCATGCATTTTGGCCTGATGCCTCATTAAGGAATCCTAGCAGATAGATCGATCAGCTTACTAGAAAGGAAGGAAGGAAGGAAGGAAGGAAGGAAGGAAGGAAGGAAGGAAGGAAGGAAGGAAGGAAGGAAGGAAGGA
>JANHFO010010230.1:0-11868 GCA_032468095.1 Pareas carinatus | reverse complement strand
TGAACTTTAAGTCTACAGGATGCTTCTTACAACTCTCAGCTTATCTTCTCCTCTTTTCTTGGTGGGTGAATAAACTTTCAAGACAACAACAACAGTCGCACCTAACTTACGTTTTCCACTTTTATTTTCTAAGATTTCTGAACAGGTTTCAAATGAGGCCATTCCTGCAAATAATAATAATAATGCTAGAAGCTGGAATTTTGTTTTCAATATACCAGTTCCCTATTTAAAATTAAAATAATTCAAATAAAATTAATATGTGCAGCAGAGGAACTAGCAAATGCAGATACCACATTAGGGAGCTAACTGCTAAAGTTATTATACTAATATTGACCATTCAAATTTTTTATTTCCAATTTTGCATCTAGCTTTGTTATTTTATTACAGGTAATCATCGACTCACAACCACATTTGAGTTCAAAATTTCTGTTGCTAGTGAGACAGTTGTGAAGTGAATTTTGTCCCATTTTGACCTTTCCTGCCAGTTAATTAAATAACTGCAGATGTTAAATTAATAACACGGTTGTTTAGTGAATTAGGCTTTCCCACTGACTTTGTCAGGTCGTGAAAGGTGATCATATGACCCCGGAACACTGCAACCATGATAAATATGAACCAGTTGTCAAGGGTCTGAATTTTGATCACGTAACCATGGGGATGCTGCAACGACCGTGTAAAAAACGGTTGTGTCACTTTTTTTCTGTGCCACTGTAACTTCAAATGGTCACTAAATGAACTGTTGTAAATTGAGGACTACCTATATTACAGAGAAAAAATGGTGGTCATTCATAAACAAACCACAACTAAATTCCTTCTCTGAGCAAATTTCTCCACTGATTTTCAAATCTTTAGTAAACATTCTACAAGAATATACAAATTTATCTATTTTCCCTGTGGTTGTTTTGCCAAGTATATACAGCTTCCAATTCTTTCCTCCAGATTCCGGCCAAACATGGCTATCTTGATCCCAGATATGCTAATTTTTAAGATCCATACACTGGGTGGTACCATAATAATTTCTCTAACAAGTTATTTGCTCTCTGAACCAGCAAGTATCTACACCAGTGGCCCCCAACCTTTTGGACACCAGGGATGGTTCCATGGAGAAAGATTTTTCCACGGACAGGAGGGAGAATGGTTATGCATGCTGCCTGCATCCCGCAAATGGAGCTTGGCTAGTTTGAGCGGACCAATTGCTGGCATGCCACAGACCGGAGCCAGTTCAGACCGGAGGTTGGGGACCCCTGATCTACACACAAAAGCGTGTGTGTATTCACATTCCCAAACACACAGAAAGCATGCTATCATAGCATACTGAGTGTGCATGTGTGTTTCAATTCCAATCAGGGTCTTTCCTGTTTGTTTTATGATTAGAAGCATTTAAAAATGGCAAGCTTTCTCTGATCCTGAAGAGTCTAGTTGCTCCGAAAAACAACTTCCATCATTTTCAGACAGCTTCGCCCACAGTAATCCTACACAACTGGATGGTACCAGGTTGGAGAAGGCTAAACAAATGGTGCCGCCTGCAACAAATATTTCATCTTAACATTCATAACAATTCATTACAGCGTATGTGTAGATCAGCCGTGAGTGACAAACCAGAGGAAAAAAAGAGAATTAAAAGTGTATGATTTTGCCTTTGGAAATGGCTTTGATTTAAATTTAGCATTAAGTGTAACTAAAAAGGAACAACAAAAAAACTGACCTTGACTAAATAGTGTATCATCTACTTATGTCATATTATTCTACTGTCAGTTCCAGCATAATAGCCAGTCCTCCCTGCAAAGTATTTCATAGAAAGACCCTTTCAGCATCTTCTAGACTTTCCAGTTGCTAAAACAACTTTATACCATTAAAATTACACCCGTACATTAACTTAAGATTTCTAGAGGGAACCACACAGAGTTAAAAACCATCTGATAATTAGCCTGCTATGGGCTGGGAAGAAAAAGTGCTGTAACAAAAGCGATAGTACTTTTAAGTAGGTTACCTGTGTCACATCTTCCTGATCTCATACTGAGTACTGGAAAATGCACACTATATTTTAACACATCAGCTGAGATTAACAATATGCAGAACAGTACCATTAAAAATATCCTAATAACTGGAATCTTCTTCTGTTGCATTTTTTATAGCATATTGAAGGGTTTTCTTTTTAAAAAATTCCCAGTTGAACAGGTGGAAAGAATGCTTAAAAAGTTTTAATAATGCTTTTAAATCATTATAATTCATGTCTTGGAATAAAAAAGTTAAGAGTATAAAAGATGAACTAATTAGTTTGGATACATAAGTTAATGGCGCAAAGGAACATACCTAGAAATTCATTCTCACAGCAAGGGCTTGCATTCACTAATATGTCTTAGGAAGGACTCCTACAGTTAATTCTCTTATTTTCCACACAGGACTCCATTATTATGAATATATGACCACAGTTTAAAGCTGCATGAACTCTTGAATAGATTTCAAATCAGCCAAACAATAATTACCTACTGCTCTGATATTAAGGTTTCTGCTGGTAGGGTTTATAAAAATGTAAGATCTGGAATTAATAACTTGGAACAGCAACTTTAAAACAAATCATGCCAACTTTTCCTATAAAAAGCCTGAGATCAAACTCAATGCTTCCTGATGTATTATGTAAACATTCATGTTTATAAATTCATGTACAAAATTACAGATGCACATTACACTAACAGTTGATTTACCCCCTCCAAAAAAAATGGAAAAATGGAGGCAGTTTTGCCAGGCAGAGTAGCCACTGCTTAGAGATCAGAAACTGGTAATGCCTAAGTCAAATATGATTTTTTTTGAGGAATATCATCTGCCTCCAACTTGACAAGCAAAAGACAAAAAAAGCTGAGTCAGATAAGGAGCAGTCTTACTGTTGGGAAACAATAGCAATATCTTGTCTTACGCTGTCCTTCTTCAGGGGAAGAAGCTCCATACCAATCTTCCATCTGCTATTGTAAAGAAATGGCCTTCAAGATAGGGAAGGAATGAGCAACTTGGAGAAAACAATACACTGTTGTGAGAAATTAAGAAGCATGATGGGAGGGACGACAAATTATATTGCTGATTCTTAACAGCTACAAAGAAGACCTTGGAAGTCATAAACAAGGGGGCTGGAGGGCTACTCATGGCCCTGTGTATAAATTGAGGCTTCCACAATCCCGCCCTGTTTCCTGAGACTGCTGCTGAGAAACGGCGACAAAGAAGCTCTAATTCATGAACCTCAGTTCACAGATCTTTGGGAACAATTTTAAAAAGGGTAATATATTTTAGATAGTAAAAGCAAGGAGAGGAACTAATTGAAATAACTTGCTTCGTATTTAATAATTTGCCTTTAAAAAGAAAGTGTGATGATGCAACTTTAGTTTAGGTTTTACAGTATTCATGAGAAGCCTTATCACTGGGAAATGGACTGGACTCACATGTCCAGTTGAACATTTCTTTTAAAATATATATATATTATTCAGTTAAAGCTTGGCTCTTAGTGTCTGTATGGACATGTCGTCCAGTAAGGGTTTTTTTTTTGCCGGGGTGGCAGAAATCTACAACTGGTTTGGATGGTTAAGGCACCAGGCTGGAAACCTAGAGACTGTGTGTTCTAATCCTGCCTTGAGTGGCTGAGGAATTCTGGGAGTTTAAGTCCACAAGCCTTAAAGGGATCAAGGTTGGAGATATCTGAGCTAGATGACTCTGGGCCAGTCAGTCTCTCTCAGCCCAAGAAAGAAGTCAATAGCAAAAGACCTCTATAAACTTTGCCAAGAACATTGCATGGACCAGTCCAGGCAGCCACCAGGATTCAACACAAGACTTAAAGGCACCACCACCACCCACAAAAAAACCCCACAAAAAGGGGGTGACAGAAAAAGAAAATATATATATCAAACTCAGATTTCAAAAGCTTTTAGGAACTGAAAATATTGGGCTTTGCTTCCTTTCAAAAGTTTCCATCCGAGCAATCACTGTAATTTTAAGAACTGATGCCTAAAGCTTTATTTTCTTCTTTCCTGCTCAATTCTAGCTATCTTTTGATTTGATAATTCACATATTAAGTCTTTCAGCAAGGACTGCTCTAACATGAGACACTCTAAGCTGAAAATCAGAATAAATATGTGTTCAATAAACAATTGTAGATGCTACTGGAGACTGCTGGAAGTGTCCTTGAAAAGTTTATTTAGTTTATTTTGTCAAAATAAAAGTTTATTTTGACTACTTTCATATTTTGTGGGCAAATTCCCATCTATTTGTGGAACTGGATGCTATTTTGTCTAACAAACCACTACTGTAAGAAATGTCCTTTATTTGTTTGTTTGTTTGTTTTGAGGGATTGGCACTAATAGTTCAACAGAAGCAGTCCTTAACTTACTACCACAATTAGTACTGGAATTTCCCAAGTAGGTGTTGTCATAAAGTAAGTAGTCACATGACTGGATCTGATTTTATGATCATTTTTACTGTAGTTGTTAAGTGAATCCAGCTTCCCTAATTGACTTTACCTGTTGAAAGCCACCCGAGAAGGACACAAATTGTGATCTGATGACCACATGAGGTCACAATCATCAAAAATGTGAGCTGGTTGCCCAGTGCTTGAAATGTGATCACATGACCACAGGTATGGCACATGGGTCATAGGTCACTTTTTTCTGAGGCCGTTGTAACTTTGAACTGCTGTTAAATGAATCATCGTAAATCAAGGACTACTTATATATAAACTTCTTTGCCGATAGACGTAGTTGTGGATAGAGATTATCAGCCTTTCTCTCAAAAAGCATTTTTAAAAAACAGAACAAAAACATAGACATTAAACTTTTAGTACTCCACATGTAAATCCCTTCTACCTATGCTTTACAGTAGTTTTTCTTCAGGAAAGTATAGAATGGAAGCAATATAATATTTGTTTATATAAAATAATCTTGACAAGAGCTGTGACATTTCTCCCTCAGTTCCTTAAGCAAATGTTATCTTTCACTTCAATTTTTAATACTATTTAGTGATATATTTCAAGATACCAAAATTAGTAAGAGTTTGGCCTATTAGATTTAATTGATTTAATCAGAATCTTTAATAATCCACTACACACATTGAAATGTTTTAAGTACGTATCTTTACTTTTGTTTTGACATGTGACATGATGAAATGTTTTGTGACATGATGAATGTACAACATGTCAGGATGAATGTACTTTATGATTATAAATGTATCTTATGATTGTAATCACTGTCACTTATAGCCTATATGTAAGTATAGAGCATGTACATTGGAGACAAATTCCTTGTGTGTTCAGACACACTTGGCGAATAAATTCTAAGTCTTTAACATAATGTCTCTTTTAAACTACTACTAACTGCAAAGGAACAGAATGTCATTGGTTCTTCAAAAAAAAATCTGCATAAAATAAGACCAAATTTTTTTAGCATAAATCTAGATTCCAGGCCAATTGTAATTCAATTCAATAAGTCAAAACAAAGTAATACTAGGCTCATCATGGTATTATCAACATGCTTGTCATTATTGGAATTTCAGGGTGACAGAAACATGTATTTATTTACTTTGTATTCTGCCTTTATTAACTCAAGGCAACGTACATATTCAACACATCTTCCTCCTCCTATTTTTCTACAATAACTCTGTGACGGGGTGGGGTTGGGCTGAGAGAGAGTGACTGGACCAACGTTGCCCAGCTGGTTCTCATGGCTAAGACAGGTCTTGAACTCGTGGTCTTCTGTTTTCTAGCCTTAACCTGAGAAGCAGGTCCTGAATAAAGGAGATTTTTAAATGCATGCCAAGTTGCTGTATAGTTCAAAGACATGCTTTCCTGTTTTCATAGATTTGTCAATTATAACTCACCCAACCAAGAAATAAGAACATAGTAATCACCAGCTGCTCAGCAGAATGCAGCATTCTTAAATTTTCCATTGCAGATTCCTTAATGGTAAGAAATATTGAAGTATATCTGCAATAATATTTGTAAAAACATTTTTATTTACATGTGAAACTATTGTGACACACACATAAGGGGGGAAATCTTGTACTTATTACTGTTTTATTACAAATGTATCAGTTCCTTTCTTTGCCAGTGTGGCATAATTTAGTCTAAGGTTATTTGGGGACAAACAGATATACGCGAAAAAACCAAACTTGAACTCTTTGGAGCTAAGGAAGTGGACATGGTCCTTGTTACTGTGAGCTTGGCCACCTGCTTAGATCCATACCCCTCTTGGTTGATGAAGTCTTCCTATGTGGTTGGATTTGGGCAATGGTAAATTCTTCTTAAAGAGAGGGACAGTTCCATTGTCCCTAAAAGAGGTGTTGGTCTGCCCCCTCTTCAAGAAGCTATTACTAGACCCAACCATATTGGACAAAGTTTGTCCAGCATCCAACATTCCCGTTTTAGGGATGTCTGTGGAGAATGTGATTGCATAACAATTTCAGAGGATTCTGATTGAAATAGTTTATCTAGTCCCCTTTCAGGCCTGGGTTTGGGACTGAAATTGCATTGGTCACATTTTTTAGATGACCTTTGACTGGACCGTGATGGTGGTACAGATAGTCCTTGTTCAACAGCCGCTCATTCGGCAACTGTACAAAAGTTATGAAGGTGCTGAACATGTGGCACTTAAGATCGGTCCTCACGTTTCCGGCCATCTCAGAACTCTCACAGTCATGTGATTGTGATCTGGGTACCTGGCAATCAGTTTGCACTTACAATGAATACAGCATCCTATCGTTACATGATCACCATTTGCAACTTTTTCTGTCAGCTTCTCACAAGCAAAGTCAATGGGACAGCTGACAGGGAAAGCTGTAAGTCACTTTAGTAAGTCACTTGCAGCCTTCTCCACATTGAACCACCACCCCCAGCCCTGCTGTACCCACGCTGTACCTCGCGGGCCCCATGTGGACCCTCTTCTACCCAGCAGAAGTCATCCCTAGCCCTGTCACACCTGCATCGAATGGGGAAATGAGAATGGATAAATCTCAATGTCACTATCCTACAGAGATTACATCCTCTTTTAAAGTTATTTTTCTGGTAGCATAGCATCTTAAAATATGAGAGTAGGTTATTTCAATCCATTACTCATTTTTTCAAAGCACCAATTAATTAGGAACAATTCAAACTGCATTTAGCAATAATATTGCTATTCTTACAATGTTAGAGCAAATGAGAACAATGTTGCTCAGTTCTGATATCTAATTCCATGCTGATGAATGATCTGATCCAGCAACTTCACATACATGTCAAATAGATAGGAATGGGCAAAGAATATGAAACACCTTATGAATCCTAATCCCAAGTCTATCCAGAAATATACCATGATTGATAGTATTGAAGGTTTACAGGAAGTAGCCAGTTAAACCCCTTCTTTGTTTTTATAGCAACTAACCATTACTTCATTGTGGTTATCCTCAAAATGTAGAACTGCAAGCACAGAATAGAAACAAATCAATATTTATTTATAAATAACAATATTAATTATGTGCTTACTGGAATGTTGGTAGCTTGAACTCTTTTATTTATTAAAAAAGAAATCCAAGAACTAGATCTTTTATGCCTCAACATAAAATGTGGGTTCCACAGAGAGCAGCCAACAAAAATACAGGATTCCCATTCCTCTTTCTTACTTTATATGCAATTTCTCCTGACTTAAGAGTTTATCATCACTGTTCAGTTTTTCTATCACCAGGGCAGACTAGCAACCCTATCTGGAAGGCAGGAATAGATGAGACTGCTCTTATAGGTAGTCTTGGCTTACAACTGTAATGAAGCCTGCCATTATGGTTGTAAGTCATGATGGTTGTCTACTGCAGTGGTCGCCAACCTTTTGGACCTCAGGGACCACTAAATTCATAATTTTAAATCCTGCGGATCACTAATATGATTTTTTTTTAAAAAGATACCTACATTTGTAAAATAATGATCAGAGAACTTCCTTTATTAATATGAAAGGCACCAATTTAATATAACAAAATTTAAAAGGCTTATTTAATTATAACAAAATCATAAAATAATCATAACAAAATCTTTAAAGGTTGCTTAATTGTAGCAAAATTAATATTAGTTTAATTATTACAAAATAATTGAAGTTTTACACATTTTAGTATATTTGCTCCTGAGAGATAGAGAGAGAATGACACAGAGAATGAGAAAAAGACACACACACACACACACACACACACACGGAAAGAGACAGAGAGGCAGAGGGAGAGAGAGAATGACACAGAGAAAGACACACACACACACACACACACACACACACACACACACACACACACACACACACAGGAACAGTACAGCTATACAGAAAAAAAACACCAACATTTTCTCGTGGCTCACTGATGGGCCCTGGGCCCACAGGTTGGGAGACCACTGGTCTAGTGGGTCACCATTTGACTGGACCCTATTTTACAACGTTTTTTCCAATGATCAATAAGTGAACACTATTGTTGATAACTGAGTCTATTGGTCATTATGGGATGTTTTTGCCAAAAAACCAGAAGCAAATGCTGATCTTTGACAACAACTTGCAATTGTGCTCACATGACTGTAGGCTACTGCAAACAGCCATAAATGTAGGCCAGTGTTCAAACGCCGAAAATGCGGTCACATGACCATGGGGGGAGGGTTGCTATCTGTATTGATGTCTCCTATCTCAATTGCAAGTTCTGGCACATTTTTCCAGTTTTAAGATACTGTTTTCTCTCTTATGTCACCTTGAATTCTCCTGTTGCTTTCTACTGATGTACTTTACTGCATTATAGGCTAACCCCATCAGTTCTTTGGGCATTTTGCAGAAAGAGAAAAGTCTCCCAATTGAAAAAATAAGTTTCCCAGCAGAAACCTTTTTTTAAACAATTCCTATTCTTTCCCTCAAATCAGTGGTCCCCAACCTATGGGTCATGGCCTACTACCGGCTCGTGGCCTAGCAGCAATCAGGCCACATAAGTGGGGCCTGTCACACACACACCAGTGTGCGCACAAGAAGCCTCACTCCCCCAAGCGCCGGGCAGTGGCTATGACCTACTGCCCCGAGCACCAGACAGTGGCCACGCCCACTGCCCCAAGCAGCACACACACGCAATTGGTGTGCTCACGCAGGTGCGCACTCGCCTCTCTGCCCCCCCCAGCACGGGAGCACCAACTCAAAAAGGTTGGAGACCCTTGCCCTAAATTATTATATTTTTTAAATAAATCCAGTAGTGTACTATTTTATCACTTCTCGACTGACTTTAATTAAAAGGCCTTTATTACAAGAGAGTATAAATATGATGACATGGTATAGTGCTGGAGTTATTAAACAACAGGAAAAAATATGTAGCTCAGGAAAAGATAGTAATTAAAAAATGTTTTGTCAGATTTCAAACCACCAGCCTTACATTCACAAGGCAAGTACTAAAGTCATCATAGTATTGTAGTATTACTGATAAAGGATGCTTGATGAATTAAAGTTCTTATGAACTCCTCAAATATGAGAAGAGAATATGTCATTAAGACAACTGAGAAAGTACTGTATTGTCTGTTTCAAAATATAGGAACAATCACAGAAAAGGCTTGGAACCTCATCCAAGTTTCATGAATCTCAACAGGCCTACTGAAATGATTGGACTATATATTCATGGTTGACTTTAGCTAAATATCTGATATATCCTAGATCTGCATCATATGCATATATGTGCACACAAGCACTATATAAACACATACAAATATGGATATGCACACATGTGCCTGCAAGAATTATACATATGCACTGAATGGCTTTTTCCAGCTTTCCAACAAATCCCTGCTCTTACATGTTTTTCTTTCTAATAATTTAGACAAGTCTCACTGAGTTAACCATAGCTAACCTAACGATTCTGAAAGAATGTCCTGATTCCTAGCCTCAGACGTTTAACAGTATAGCACACAGATATATTAAGATTTGTTTTCACTTAAATCCATTGAGGACCTCAATGTAAAAAGAAACAATGTATTTTGATTTTCCTCAAGCCTAATATTTCACATTGAAGCTTGTATTGCAATATGTTTGTTAGAAATCCTAGGAGCTAATAATTTTGAATCATAACGTTTTTTATTAACCATTTACTTAGCCTCAATGGCTTTGACTTCAGCAAAGGGCAGCATGCAGCTGATTTTGGTGGATCTTTGAAGTCAAGCAAAATCGGCTCAGATTAATATTTGAATATGAGTGCTAAGGTAATTGGCTGAACTAGGAAACTGGGGGGGGGGGGACACCAAAAGACAGAAACCTGCATGGAGTTAGTCATCATGAGTCAAGCTCAACTCCAGAGCTTCTTTATCTTTTTACAGCTTGTTTGGGCTCCTGTATATAGCTATTATACTGTACCTTCTTGGCTTTCAAGTTTCAAAACATTATAGATATCACACATACAAACATATGGCATCATGAATTAATTCAATTGTGACATTCTTTGGTTTCAAAACATATTTCCCTTCTTTGTTTTCTTTAAGGAGGAGTTAGAAATGTAATTATTTCACAGCAAAGATCAACAGTTCTTTTAAGACAAAATAAACTCTATTTTATTTTACATAACAGCAAAGATCTAACTACCTATTCCAATACTTCCATGTGCCCAAAGCTGTTTAATGAACAGCTGTCCCCCACCTCAAACAGCAAAAAAATCATGCTGGAAATGAAAACAAACAGGACTATTGGGGCAGGGGAGGATCGGTTTGCTGTTGGAATCCCATTGAATCAATGCACATCCTTGTGCTAGAATAAAATGTTTCTTTGAACTGTGCCCAAAGCAGCATTTAAATAACGCTCTGTATGTACTGTTCTAGAGCTATCATTATTCCAAAAGCTATGTGCTTATTTTACCCCATGATAGTCAATAGAAAGTAGCATTTTTTTAAAAAAAAACTAAGTGTATTTATCTGTGCATTTAGCAAAGATTCCACCCAAAACTTGGAAGTACTTAAAATACTTAGCTATCCAAAATTATAAAACACACCACCATTATCTGATCTCCTGCGTCTGTTGCTGAAAAGATAACTTTTCTAAAGTACGAAATTTAAAACATGAGGAGGCAAATTCTTTTCTCTCTTTTTTAGGTTAGCGTGATATACGAATCCAGTCACTGTGGTTTATAATTTAAAGTAAATTATAGCTTAATTGTATGCAGACCATGCAACTATGACTTGTTCAGCAAACCACATTTAAAATAAATCATGGCTTGGTATAACACGTGAACCTAGCCAAACTAATCGCTTGATAGGCACTCCATTCAAGATTATGGGTAAGCAGGGATTTTTAAAGAAGACTAATTAAAAGTGGAGACAATCCAAAAACACAGATGTAACACTTTTACATCTCTCATGCATTTATTCCAGTCAGGCATATTTAGAAGTTGCTCTCAAGAGACTTGCTTTACATTGTAATGGCTCCTTAATATAGAAATACATTAAGCCTTCGATCGATAATAGGTTATTTTGCATAAACATTAACAAAATACATAGCCATATATATCTTGTGCCATATAGTACCCAATCTGTTACACAGCATCTCTGGTGGAATATGCTATTTTTGCTCGAGTTTCTGCTCAAAGAATTTTTGTCTTCATAAGCATCTAATCAGGAGCTACAAGCCTCTGCCTGAATACCAAGTTAGAAAGAGAAAAGGGGTAATATTCAAATTTATCCAAAGGTCATTGGCCCGTGTTTTGTTATTCTTTTTGTCCTGAATCTTTTAAAAATGAGTAGAGTAGAGTAGAGTAGAACAGAGTAGAGTAGAGTAAAACTTTATTGTCACTTTAAATGTACACTAATCAGCATACATTAAAATGAAATTTTGTTGCGTTCAGCTCTCAAAAGGTGACCACCTCCCATGTACACTACATAATAAA